>JAODPA010093110.1:0-23089 GCA_025585075.1 Nepenthes mirabilis | reverse complement strand
TACGTCATGGATTCAAATTTTGAACAGATTCGTGTCAAGTCGTTCGTCTAAGTCTGACTTCGTCCATTGAGTTTGGATCTTGTACACCATAATTTCGAACAAAAGGTTAAGTGACGGCGGGAGGTTGTCTTAACAAAAATAATCCAATACTCAAGTCAGTATATGACTTTTAAAGTAAGAATGTGGATGCAATGATATGTAATATGAATACTGAGAGTGTTTGTTTCCTGGGGGTGCTCTTGTAAGTTGAGAGATTTGCATTGCTCGCGAGGAGTAGAATCTTTAAATACTGTGTTTGTTGGGAACGTAATAGCACAGAGAGAGCGCTAGAATGCTGAAAGCGTAAGAGATTTTGCAATAGAAGGCTTTTTGCATGCAACTGAGAATGTGCTTTGAAGTATGAACTCCATGGTCTTTTATAATCATTGCGTTGGGCTACCTTCGTTGTGTAGAAGGGCTTGATACACGTACTTTGTTAGGACCACTGCCTTTTCTAACGTGTTGCCTTTATTGCTGTAACAATCGTTAAATTGATTGATTTCCTTTTACGTTTTATAACCGTTAGGGTTTTCAACAGACAAGAAAATGATTCTTGCACTTTCCTTCAAAAATGCACACTGATTCTGGGAGTAATTGTTATAATGGAGATTGCTTCTATGGAGAGCTTAAAATTAGGGGAGAAGACTGTTGCTACACGAAGACGGACGCGTGGGTCAATTTGAGCTTGGGCCGCGCGATGCCTAGTTTTCTACTTGTCAACTGGTCATACTTCCGGTCAACGAAAGTATTGACCGTCTTGTATACTTCCAGTCAACGTAAGCGTTGACCGTCTTAGACACAAGTGGGCCGTCTTACTTTTGGCTTTGGCTGACTCATTAGCCTTTCGTTCGGTCAATAGCTGACGTTAACTTTTTAGATGCAAATGGACCATTGTGAATCTGGGTCGTTGTGAATCTGGATCGTTCCTTCTTCTTAAGCTAGCCTATTACTGATGTACCGATCAATAATATATAATTAGGAAAGAATTAGGAAAGATAACTAATATGCTGCTCCTCAACAAAGTCCCTGAGTAAAATTTTGGTATATTTTTAACTATTTATTTTTGAAGAAGCTGTTACAACTTTATTTTTCTTTTTTGCTGACGATTTAAAACATAAATTTATCGTCCGATTCAAACATACTGAGTTTCTGGTAGGGTTTTAGACCTTTGTTCGGTGACAACTATTAGAACCATGGCGTCGAACACAGCGAAGTGCAGAGAATTTGGAGAGTTCGCAGAGAATGAAGAGGATGAATCATCATCAGAAGAAGAGGCCGCCGACGGCTGGGATGACTGGAACGAAGATGAAAATCAAGAAGCCAGCGAAAACACTGAGTTCAAGTGTTTGTTCTGTGACTCGGTGTACAGTTCGTGCGATTCGCTGTTCGAACATTGCACTTCGACTCACTTCTTTGATTTTCGAAGTATCAAGAAAACCCTGGCCTTGGACTTCTACGCTTCTTTTAAGCTTGTCAACTATGTCAGGCATATGGTGCGTCCCGAATTAGGTAGCTGTATGAATTTGCAAATTGTGGCTGTTGTTGGCTTGAATTACAAGCTTTTCAATTGAAAAATTATGATGTGAGTTTGGAGGAATTTCCTGGTTGCGGCGTACGGAGGAATAGACTGATTTCAGGAAATGTAAAAATTATCACTCTTGGATAGTGGTACATAGACCAAAGATTAGTCCCAAAGATATCATATTGATGCCGCCGGAATTTCCCTGTATCTCCCTTAAGGCTACACTTTGCTATAGGCTTGCATTATGCCACCTCAAAAAGGGATAGTTTGGGATGTGATGCGTAGCTGGAAAACGGATTTGACCCAAGAATCTCTGGAGTAAGCTCTGATCAAATAATCTGGATTCTGTATATCACAAATATAAATAAGAGTTTATAGGGTCGGGATATCTCTTTGGAATATCCTCCGGTGGGTAAAGAATGACTGCATCTTCCGTAGCAAAAATGGATTCAACCCAAGGATCTTTGAAGTAATCTCTGATCAAAGAATTCGGATTCTGAATATTACAAACATAAATAATAGTTCATAGGGTTGAGATATCTCTCCGGAATACCCTCCGATGATTAAAGAATGACTACATCTTCTGTAGTGAAAATGACTGTCTCTAGGGAGGTGAAGAGTGTTAGAGTCATCTGAGGATTAGTTCCGTGCTCTAGAAAGAGTCCTTGAAGAAGGACAAAGAAGAGTGGTTCTCGAATAGTCTTGGAGAGGTTTAATAATGCTCTCTTAGTTGAGGTTTCTTGAAATTGAATTTGTGGGTCTCTCTTGAGGAGGACAAGGGAAGAGAAGGAGAAGATGAGAAGTCCTCTGCCTTGGAATATTTCCTGGAGTGTTTGAACCTTGATGAACTTGTTGTGATTTGGACTTAAGCACTTGTTGGCTTGTTCATTTTTGCAGAGGAGCCTCATCTTTATAGAAGCATCAGGCCTATTTTGCAAATGGACAAGTAAATGTATTATAGTGGGATCATGAGGCGTGAGAGCAGTTTCTCTAACTAGTGAAATGTGGCCTTTATGCCTTGATTAATTGATGCCGTGCTTAGCTGATTTCCAGGGCTTGATTGCCAATATTAATCAAATTGTGGCCCTAGTGGAAAGACTGCAATTTGCTAATCGAATTGACTAACTTCTGATTTATAGTTACCTTGCTGATATTAATGTGTTGCAATAATTATGCAGGATCCCACTTTCATAGATAATAGCCTCTTAGTGAGCGGACACTCTTGGCTCTTTTAACAATTTGACATTGGATTTCTTCTCTCCCGGTGATGTACTTTGGAGTCCCGCTAATTTCCAACCGACTTTTGGCAGCTAACTGTCAATTGCTTGTGGCTCAGGTTACATGATTCATGTCGTCATGTCGAAATAAATTCTTATCCTACGGAGGTAGGTTACAACTCACTGACTCCATCCTTTCTAATTTCAATGTGTTTTGGCGTCTTTTTTTGTCCTTCCCAAGCTGTCGTCAAGAGTTTTGGGTAATTGCGTATTTACAAAATACCGTCTCAATTCATCCTATTTCATCAAATCTGAGATGTGATATGATGGCCTATTGTGAAGATTCCTTTGGCATGGGGAAGTTGATGGTGAGTCCTCGGCGGAAGTTGAATGGGAGGATGTGTCTACTTCAAAGAGTGAGGGTGTGCTTGGTATTTGAACTATCGTGTGGAGCAAAGCCATGATGGCAAAACTGTTATGTTCAGATGGGGACTCTTCAATGTGGGTGGAGTGGGTATGGCTATATAGATTGAAGGATAGGTGTATTTAAACTTTGAAAGTTCCACCCAGTATTCTTTAGAGCTACAGGAAATGCTCAACCTTCAGGCTGCTATTAGAGGGTTCGTCCTGATGAAGGTGGGAAATGGGGTGGACTCCTTTCTTTGGTCCGATATTTGGCATCCTTGGTGGTCCTCTGATTTTGAAATTCCCTAACAAGCTTACTAGGTGCACTCGGCTTTTGCATGATGCTAGTGTGTGCAAAATCATCTTGATGGATTAATGGGCTTGGCCGTGAGCTTGTACAGTGGAAATAGGTGCCATTTGCAATAGCATGCCATTGTATAGACCTGCTCCTAACATAAAGGACAGAGCTTGTTGGACACTTGGCCATCATGGTAAGTTCACCGTGAAATAGGCTAAGAGGATCTTCCAACGTTAAGGGATATGGTCACATGGGCGAATCTAATCTGGACACCTTGGTTCTTCCGTCATCTGCTTTCTTACTTTGGCTTGAGATTAGAGGAAAGCCCAATACATGGATCGCATCCACCGGTTTGTTAATAGGGATCCGGGCTACATTCTGTGGTTTGCTATGGAATCTAATGCCCACCTTTTTTTTTTAATTGTCCTTTCTTTTCATGGATCTAGAAAGAGGTTTGTTGCAAAGCCCGTTGTTCATGCTGTTCACTGATTGGTGTTTGAACATTGGTGGGCTGCTCTTAAGTGGAGAGGCAAGAATGCTATATTAACCTGATTTTGACTTACCTTAGCTGCCTTAGTTTATTTCATATGGTGTGTGGGAATAATTATATGTTTTGATTCTAGTCCTATGAAGTCGGTGGAACAATTGGCTTTGTTTGTATCTGACTGGGTACATGACAAGCTGTTCACACCCATGTTTTCCTAGATTTTGAGGGGGCTGACACTCTGGGGCTTCCCCCACAATTTGATGAGGTCTTCGCATGTTGACTGAATCTCCTGTTGGAGAAGGGAACCTATTGGAGATATTTGGATGCCTTAGAAATATTGTGCTCTATGTGGTCACATTCTGAATTTTGTTTTGGTTTTGTTGAGACAGTGTCATTTTTCTTTGCCGCCTCTTTGTATAGTTGTACTGATGGTATTGATTTTGCTTGGGGTTGGACAATGCTAGATTGGTTCATAATCGGGATTTCTGGTGTGCTTTGATCTGGGATGGAACCGGTTCATCGTGTATTTATTTTTTTAAAATTTTATTTTCGGTATAAATAAATGTTTTACCAAAAAATAATTTGGCATCTCTGACATCTCAGAGGTCTTGGGCATCCTGGATATCTCGGATGTCGATGTTTTTCTGACGGCCTGAATATTTGACACCCTGAGTTTCTGACAATTGGATCTCAAATTTCGTTGGTTTGATCTCCTGGTTCTGGATCTTACTATAAGGTTGCCAGACTCATTAGGGTGGAAATTCTTTTTATCATATAGCAAATCTTATTATTTTATTTCTTGATTCTCATTTCAAAAGAACTTTTAGGCAACACCGTAACTTTACTTTTAT
Source organism: Nepenthes mirabilis (assembly GCA_025585075.1). Taxonomy (NCBI): domain Eukaryota; kingdom Viridiplantae; phylum Streptophyta; class Magnoliopsida; order Caryophyllales; family Nepenthaceae; genus Nepenthes; species Nepenthes mirabilis. The sequence goes on along the minus strand of JAODPA010093110.1, from coordinate 18,270 downwards.
TCAAACAATGACAAGTCCGAATAAGAACATGTAGTTCAGCATTTTTTCTTTTGTTTTGCATTCTTTTTCTTTCTTGTTGGGTGGTTTTAACAATTAGAATTGGAATTGGAAAGGCACCGTATTTTGTTCTAGTTGGCAATGGAAATGGAATTTTTAGTCAATTATTCACTTGGATTACTTTTTGGCATTTAATTAGTCAGTGCTTTGGGATAACCACTACCTTGTTGTGAATGAACATTTATTCCTTAGTCTTTTGGAGTGATTGAGTAATATATTCATACGGAGATGAGGACGTTAACTGAATTAATATGGAAAACAAAGTACTCCAACTTCATCCCTTCCTTGGGCCTCTGAGAAATGCCTTTTTCTTAATTTGATATCATTTCTTGTTGGATTCCTACTGCATTAATGTACACCACATTTGGGATAAATATTTGATGGAATGATCTTATTGCAATTTGTTTTGCCAAAGAAAGATACTCTGGAGTTTTTTTATTGTCATGTTAACCGTTGCTCCAAGAGAATAAAGAGCTTTGGAAACAATAAATTAACAACTTTGCTTTATCTTTTCTCTTCTTTTAGCCCTCAAAAGCACAATATGTTGTTTTCTAATGATTTTTTTTTTAATTAGTGTCTGGTGTTCCGTTCAGATGATTCACTCAGGTTGTTGGCGGTTTTTTTTCTTTTATCCAATGTACTGAAATGATTTCTTATGATATTTCTGTTTTGCTCACAGGTGGCAGGAAATAGATGTTGGAGTTGCCACATTCTCTGTAATTCCAATCAGGACTTGCAGAATCATCTACATTGGGTAGATATTAGGAAGGATTTGAAGCTTTTGTGGGAAAATGATAAATATCTTCAACCATTCATGCAGGAGGATCCACTACTCTATAGCTTTGATGCTGTTGAAGATGGTGAAGAGGACCAGTGTATGACATTAGTTGACAAGGAGGAACTATTGAGGGATTTGAGAGAGACAGGAATTGTAAGTAGTGATGATGAGATAGTTAATGATACATATGCATGTTTGTCATGTGCTACAAAAGAAAATGGAATAAAGGACCTGACTGTTATTTCCAGTGGCTGTCTGAATGTCCTTGGCTTGTCCAAGAATGTGGTAGTCAATGGTGACGTTGCTAAAGAAGTTAATTGTTCCTCCAGTAAAAAGCAGAGAGATAAGACTGTGAGAGTTTCTTTTGCAAATGTTTTAGCATCAGGGATCAGCAAGGTGAATGAGCATTACTTTGGGTCTTATAGTTCATATGGCATTCACAGGGAGATGTTAAGTGACAAGGTACTGAATTTCATACATATAAGCATGTGTTCTGCCATATCAGCCACTTACAGTGGTCTATTTAATATGCAGACTTTGTGTATTTTTGTATGTAGGTAAGGATGGATGCTTATAGACAAGCTATCTTGGAAAACCCCTCTCTCTTGAACGGCGCAGTTGTTATGGATGTTGGTTGTGGGACTGGTATCCTAAGGTAGGATTCCTTTTTGTACTTATTTACATCCTCTAACCTTCCATTCCAAATATCATGTATTCTTTGAGATATACTCAAGAATTTGGACTTGTGCACATAGTAGTCTCTTTTAAAGGTGGTTTTCAAAAATAAATTTATGGACACGGGTAATTTTAACAGTCCTTGATGCAAGCATGAGTCACTATATGCAGTAGTTTTTCTATTTTTGCCTTTTCCATTGTAAGGGTAGACTTGTAAAGTAACATGCAGTACCTTGTGCTAAGTATGTCACTGGACATGTTATAGGATGTTCTTTAGAAAGCGGTCTACACTGCTTGAGACAGACGAAGGATTTGGTTGCATTAGCTTCAAATCCATGTGACTTCTATCACTGGTTGCTTAATTTCTTACCTTCCATTTGGTTGGGTGTTATTGAGTGAGTTGCAATTGGATCAAATATATATTACAATAACAATGACCAGATTTTCTGTTGTGCTTTATTTGCATTACATTGCATTGCATCTAACCTCATATGTCATATTACTTGCACAGCTGTTCTTTGGCTTTGGATGGCTAAAGTTTTTCAGATGAGGATTGAAGAGGACATACGTCATTGTACCTGAAATGTATAGATCCAGCTAGGTTCTGTAATGTTAACAGAGTAATCCCAGCTGGGATGCCTTTAAACATGGGGCTGTTATTCTATAAATTGCTTGGAAACGAACTTTGTATTTTGCAGACAATTTTGTGTGTGTTTTCTTTGCATTTGAGCATCTGTTGCAGTTCCCTTAATAGAGGTGTTTCTTGTTCATTTTTCTTTGATTTATTAGTGAAACTCCTTTTTTTTCCTATTCCCAAATAAGAATTAATCAAAGAGAAGAAAAATAGATTGTGAATATGATCTACGGAATAAACATTTTGAACCATGTGTCATTGAATTAAGCTGGCTCTGTCTTAAAGGTAACAATTTCTGCTCATATCTAGAGGTGAGTTTGGTGTGATGGTAAGCTAGCTTTATTGACTGGGATTTTTGTCAAAAAAAATAGCCTGTTATGCAATAAAATAAATTTGTACATCCAATTTTCCCCTGATTTGCATTGCATGATTTTAGGCATTGATTTTTGTTCTTTACTTTTCTGGATTTTTTTTTTCACGAAAAGATTCTGTAAGCTTAAGCTTGTTTTGTGTCTCCTCTAGTCTCTTTGCTGCTCAAGCAGGGGCGTCTAGTGTTATAGCAGTAGAAGCAAGTGAAAAGATGGCTAGAGTGGCAACTCAGGTTAATTACAATCTTTATTTTTTTTGTTTGAATGTTTATTCGGTTTTTCTAGTTGAGCTCTTTTCATGCCTTGTGTTGTGTCTAATGATGCGGATTTGTAATTTCAGGTTGTGAAAGAGAATGGACTTTCATGGAGTGAGAACTACAAAGGTGATGACCACTACACAGGTATAGTTAAAGTGGTCCATGGCATGGTTGAAGAGCTGGATAAGTCCTTGCTAATTCAGACCCACAGCATTGATATCTTATTAAGTGAGTGGATGGGATATTGCCTGCTTTATGAATCAATGCTTAGTTCTGTGCTTTTTGCACGGGATAAATGGCTGAAGCCTGGAGGTGCCATTCTTCCAGATACAGCAACTATGGTGGGTTCTCTACATGCACTCTTTTTTTCCTTTTCATTGTATTGATCTGTTATCTTCAATTAAGGCTGATGCACTTCTTTACTGTTTTTCAGTTTGCTGCAGGATTTGGGAGGGGTGGTACCAGTCTTCCCTTCTGGGAAAATGTCTATGGTTTCGACATGTCTTGTGTTGGCAAGGAACTTGTTGAAGATGCTGCAGAGACTCCTATTGTTGATATAATTGACAGTGGTGATATAGTAACTATGACTGTGGTTCTCCAGGTTTGTGTAGTTCCATCAATTTTTCTACAAAAGAAACATGCTTGTCAATATTCTTTGAAGAATAGGCATTCATGGTTAGTTGTAGTTTACTTTATGTTTCTTTATTTTGTCTATCTGAAGAATGGAGCACCTTCCAAAAGTGAGGAGGGTTCTCTGAACCTTCTGGGTAATGCAAATGATTTCTTGATTTTGATGAGTGAACCAATCTTTAGAGGCTGAAGCTCTATTGTTGTTTTGCATAGGTGTAAATGAGGGAGGGAGAGAGATGAATATGAACCAAAATTTTGGTGTTGTTGGTCCAACATTGCCCCCTCCACATGCACAGGCACTCACATGCACACTTGACATAATGCACCCTTCTTGCAGACAATAAAATGAGAATTTGTCATTGACTTCGTAAAAACTGTGGCTAATTGATCACAAGATTTCACCTGAGGCTTACTGATTTGCTTCTGATTTATCCTTCCTTTATTGACACTTACAATGTTCTTTGTCATATCATATTGAATAGGACTTTGCACAATATTCGTAGTTGCTTTGTTGTCCTTGTCAGAATCCTGGGTCTAATGTTGATCATATCCAAATGACACAGGACGAACAAGGGCTAGTCTTCGCAGGTTTTTGTGAGAGGTAGTTAAGAGTTTCAATAGTACGAATAAATCTTTAAGAAAGGGACTTAGGGGTTGTGAAATGTCGGAACAAATAGAAGTGTAAATTGTCTTCAAACCACAGATACGTTCTCAAATCTGGCAGTGAGTGTAGAAAGGTGGACTGGTTTAACTGGTTTGGGGAATGCTGTCCCATTTGAAGGTATGTGCTGTGCAAACTCACTTGTATGATTTCGTAACAACTAGCAAGTAGTAAAAATGCTTGAGTATCGTAACCCGAGGGATTGAACTTTCATTAAGTATTGAAATTAGCCTTATCCCAATATTATCTAAATAATTATATTAAATGTGAGAATAACTAACTAACTGAATATCTAAACACTGCAATAAACAGCACGAAATAAGATGAAATTCAATAAAAAAAGAATACTAAGATATTTTAGATTAGAACTAGGTATTACTATACAATGTCTTTTGATTACTTATATATAATATTCAATTAAAATATCCCTATGTGAACAAAATATATAGCCTTGCATTGGGACAAACTTATCTTTTTTTAAAAATTATACAAGTTCATGTAGTGTATTTCTATTTATAATAAAACTCATGTTATTTCTCTCAAGATCCATCATGGATGTCTCTCCTATGGTCTTAACATACATTATCAAATCATTCAAACAATGATCAAGCATTGAAAATCATTAAGAATAAAAGGAAGTAACATAAGAGAAAATGTTTTTGCGTAAAATAATTTCAAGAGTACATTGTCTTCAAACCACAGACTTGGTCTCAAATTTGGTGGTGTATGTAGAAAGGTGGACTGTTTTAAGTGGTTTGGGAAGGGTGTTCCAATTCCAAGGTATGTGTGGTGCAAAATCATAAGTGTATGATATTGTAACATGTAATAAAAATAAGTATTGTATCATAAGAGATCTTCTAAATGCCAAAATTGGCCTTATCTCAATATAATCGGAACAACAGAATTAAACTTGATAAATAAATAATTAACTAACCAAATATCTAAACACTAAAATAACCAGCACAAAATCAAGATGAAATTCAATAATCATCTTATAAATATATATATTTTAAATTATACAANTAATTAAATAAAAGGAAATCTCTTCTAATTTGGAACGTTCATTAGAATGTCTGTGATGTTCTCATTAGAATCCCATAGTAGATTTGCAGGGAAAAGGGTGGATTTGAACCTAGTCCATCTTAGCTAATGGAGATATTGATGGTAAAATCAATAAATGGTGAGGTAGGGGACTTACGGTAGGGAAAGATGACTCTGGCTGAACTAGATTCAGTGCTTTACTTTGGCTAGGGGTAAGATGCATGGTAGCCTTTTTCCAATATTTGTTAACTTTGTTTTTTATATTTGCCATTTCTCTATCATCATTTGTTCTTACGACAATTTCATATTCCACCTCTATATTCCATGTTCTCTATCCTTTTTTCTTCAATCTTTTTCTTTTTTTTCTTCTGCATTTTCTTCCTTTTTACCTTTTCCCCCTTTAAGAACATTAATCCCAAGCGCACATAGAAATCCATAAATCTCAGTCTCTCCCCTCCCCTTCATCACGGGTTCTCAATCTAGTCTAGGTTGAAAAGCTACTTGGCTAGGAGTTCAAAATCAAGAACTGGGGCAAACATTGACACATCCTTGGAATAGATGTTCTCTCAAATAAGGGCGTTTTTATTCTTTCGAGGAAATTTATTTTGGACCTATTCAAGGAAACTGGCATATTCAGTTGTTGGTTTACAAATCATACATCACAGTGAACTACCTGCTCGGAAATGGTGATGGGAAGCAATTAATGAGGTGAGGTGTCAAAGTTTAATTGAAGATTGATTTACGTGTCTCTTGCACGATCAAACATTGCCCTTATGGTTAGTGTCTTGGAGTATATTCTTGCACCGTCCTTGTTCATATCACTGAGATGTATTTTCATTAAGGTGCTTCAAATTTGCCTTGGTTGCATGCTCCAATGACCAAACACAATTAGTTGCATATTGAAGCTTTTGCTACACAACAATGGGGTAGTGAAAAGCTCTTCACAGGCAAGGGTCCTGGGTAAAAGCCGGCCTCTCTCCACCATCTCCTGCGAGCGGCTGTCTTTACCATTGAACCTAAAAATAGAGTATCTTTTTCCGGTGATGATTGGATGAAATCAATTGATTGTAAGATTAGCAACAGGTTACTTAACCCTTTTTTGGCGGAAATCTAGTTATCTAGCGTGATAAGAAACAAAACTAGTGTGGTAAGAAATAAAATGTAGCTGCTAAGTCTAATGCAACGATAGAATATCGGGCTAAACACGTAGCGATTTTAAGCTTGTATGACTTGAGAAGCTAATGAGAGATCTAGGTATGATAAGCAAACGTTCTATGATTATTTACTGAGAGCTAAGCTGCTGTCAACACTCGGCTCAGTCCTGTCCAACCTGGTATGCACATCTAAAGGGACTAGAATTTTCTTAAGGAAAACCAGCTTAGATGCTGATTAGTATTATTGAGAAATCTTGTGATCAGTTATTCATTTGGTAATTATCTTGTGATTAGTTACTATGTCTCTGTGAAAACACTTAGTAGTGTCTCCTGTCATTATATTGTTGGCAAGACAGGGATGGGAAATTTATACTCCATTTTAAGGAGGAATGTTGAGAACTGCTTGTCTTTGTCAGCTAGTGTGGGGGTATTTATGGAATTTTATATGAAAAATATATTTCTATGTCAAGCAAAGGGTGTGGAGTCAAATTTCAGTCTCTCTTGCTTGTTCACCCTCTCTGTTTTGCCTCTAGACTGGTTGACAAAATCAAAGACCAAAAACAACTAGATTACTAGTAATTTGCAATGGGATGAAATTTAACATGGTTTCACTTGAACCTATTCCCACTTTATTGAACATGAACCTGATAATCAAATAGATCCTTAACAGCCTCTGTATATTTACTTATGCTGAAAGAGTGTGACTGGACATTAAAATCTTTAGGAATTGGTAAAAGTGTTGTAGATATTATTATAGTTTAGACTAATTTTTTGTTTATTGTATCTTTGGAATATTTGATTAGAATTTTCTAGAAATGATTGTATTCTTAGTTTAGATAATAAAATCAAGAAAACAAGCTCAATTGTTTGCCCTTTGGTGGTTATCTGGTTTGTTTGGGTTGAAAGAAATAAGATTGTGATTCAGGAGGGTGATATCGAGGCTCTTGACTTTTATTGTGGATGGTCTAAATTGTATTTTCTTGAGTTAATTGTTCTTCTTCCTTTTCTGCTTTTTGCCTGGCTGGGTTCCTTGATGAATTGTTGATTGGTGACTAGCTTGCTAGTCTTTTTTTCCGTACATATCACCTTTGGTGCTTCCTCAGTACTTTTTCAGTAATTTGTTTTCTATTAATGATCAAAAAAGGTTTGGATTTTCCTTTTATTTATCAGGGTTCCAGTTAATTTAGGAAACTCAGCTTAGAAATTCTTATTGATTCACTTTTTATTTTTGGAGTTTCAGAATAGAATTATGTTGTGTTTGGGTTTGTACCCGGTGTGAGGACTTGGCCCTGCATCAAGTGGTAAAGAGAATTGCTGCCACCATGAATTGCTGCCTGATTATTTATGCACGTGTGTTAATTGTGCAAAGACATCATGACTCACCTCTGAGGCCATGCTTTTACTGCATCATGATCTTAATTGATCTCTGTCGGACGAACAGGTATAATAATCCAATAGTGTTTTCTTTTCATGGGCGTCTCAACATCCAGACATTGTCCTTTGGAATTGGTTCTAATTCTCACACTGTATGGAGACCTGTCATGATCCCATATAATTCTTATGGTAAAGCTACTCCAAACCCAAAATAACGAATCCAACCTATCTTTAGAATGGTTATTCAAATCTTTTGGTTTCATCACTTCCCCTGTTCCTCAACTACAAGGTTTCCATTGAACTTCTGGACTCTTACATTGAAGTACAAAACCTGAAGGAAATGAGAAAGACAGCAGGACGGAAAGAGCAAGAGAGATTCCACAACACCAAACTAAACATCAACAGACTTGGGAGTAAATTTTCTATTCTGTTTCTTTTATCTTATTCTCATCTACTGGAGATACTTCGAGTCTATATTTCTTTTTCAACCTCCGAATTTTTTTTTGCGCTACTGAAGAACTTCTCTTGGTATTGCTTGTGCCATGCCAAAATGTCAGATTGTTCTGCTTGCCTAACCCTCTCCCACCTTTCTATTTCAGGTGATTGGAGGGAGGCAGAATTCTTATCATTAGTAATCTCCTCTGTTGCATGTTCTCCATCCTATTTTGTTTCATCTTTAGGGTTAAGCCAAATACCAAATTGTTTAGGAATATAACTATATATGTTCGCTGAATTGCTGGCTTGTAAAATGTCACCAAAGATGCCTGCAATATGAAAAATATATTGGTTTGTGTCCTTGTAGGCAGCTGAGATGAGATTCTCTTACAAATTTTTCATGATAGGTAATATCATATAGCTTAAGTTTTATTTTATTATTTTTATAGTTGCTAATAAAGTTGTCATTACTGCCTCTTGACTTTGTCAGAAAATTCAGAACGGATTTTATGGCACTACTGTTTACAGTTGTACCATAATATGCTTATGTTCCTTTTTGTTTGTTTTCTGTGCTCCAGGCATTCTATTAAATCATGACCATTGGATCCAAAACATGTCTGCATTATAATTTGTTGGCAAATCCATTTCATATTATGGTTTATAGGATGCAACTTTTGTATGCAATTTTCATCATAGGTGGTGTCTCTTTGGTTCTCATGTTATTGAATGTTCTCTCTTCCTTTGGTAAGTTTCATTGCATCAAATTTTTTACATCTGCCAGAGGTCCATATGGAGTCACTCAAAAAATTGAAACATACTGTAAATTGAAAAAGGAAACGAAGCCAATCAATACTTTGGTCTGATTCTGTCGCAAGCAAATCAGCTTTTTATCCCTTTCACTATTGCATTTGCCTGCTTAATTTTGTTGCAAAATATCCTCTGGTTTCCTTTCCTGCCACATACCATGAATTGCTGCCGAATTAGTTCTTTTAATCTTGTTTTGGTCACCTTTCCTCTTCATTTTCTCCCTTAAACCCTGAACTGCTCTGGAGTGACTTTGTATGGTATCAATGAAATTTTATTAGCATAATGATTTTTAAAAAATATTTATGTGCAAGACTGTTGTATGCTTTTCTGCAAGTGTTTATCCGGATATTGGGAATATCATATGCCATAAATTTATTTGATGTATTGAGTGGCAGTGCCGTCATCAAATTCATATTAACTGCTATGAAACGTGTTAGTAAGGGATCTTGTTTTGTTAAGCTTTGCTTCTGTGCTTGTCGCTTACACACGAAAAGTTCCTTGCACCCAAAGTTGAACCTTTCGATATTTGAATTTTGCTCAAGGATGACTATATTTTTACGTTGTCATGTTCTTTGCTTCAGACTTTTGATCTTGCGACGATGAAAGTTGAAGATATGGATTTCACTGCGTGCATCGAGCTGGAACCAAACTCAACTACTCCTATGGAGTCCACTGTTTGGTGCCACGGAGTAGTTTTGTGGTTTGAGACAGCCTTCACCAGCAGGTTCTGCAAAGAAAAGCCTACAATCTTGTCCACATCTCCGTACACCTCCAAAACACATTGGTCTCAAACTATCTTCACTTTAAAGGAACCGATAGCACTGTCATCAGAAAATAACCCAAATGCTGCAAAATCGGCCACAGTTGGGACTGATTCTCGTGCTGCTGCAAAAATTCAGCTGCGCATCAGTGTTGCTCGTGCTGCCCAGCATCGCTCCATTGACATTTCTCTGGAGACCACGGCAGTTGGTCATGATGGCATGAAACATAGCTTGCCGGTGCAAATGTTTAATCTTTGCTAGTGCCAAAGTGTTTGCCATGATGGTATAATGTGAAGGTAATTAAGTTGTTACTGGATTATTTTTACGATGTGAGCTCAGCTGCCATGTTCTTTCCCTGTTCACACTGTTTAGGAATGATGTGAATTTCTTGAAAGAAAGCAAAAGTTAGTTAGAAAGTGTGCTATTCATGAATAAAAAAATTGGCCAATGTTCAATAAACTAGCCTATATGTAGCAATATCAGAAGATATTGTTATTGATTGTTAAGTATAGAGAAGGGAGAGAAGTAGAGGAGAAGGCTTAGTGCTCAGTGAGCACTAAACTTCCATGTTTATAGAATTACGTAGGTATAATTACAATATTACCCTTTACCCAATCAACACTTTGGTGCATATATATTTGTCGAGCTTGTTGTAGATATATTCAACTCTAGGACCCTTTAAAGATTTAGTAAATAAATCAGAAAGTTGATCATTTGAACTAATATAGGAGGTATTTATCTTCTTTATTAACAGTTTTTTTCGTACAAAATGACAATTGTTCTCGATATGCTTCATCCGTTTATGAAATACAGAGCTTGAGGCGATGTGCAACGTGGCTTAATTGTCCCACATTAATTTTATTGGTGAAGAACAATCCACTCTAAGTTCTGAGAGAACTTCTTTTATCCTAAATTGCCCTCCATCACCATGGGATCTATCACGTCTTGTCAAAGAGTCAGTTTTATTGCGACCAATGGAATGTGTCACTAGAGCTAAATGATTGATTGGAGATGGTATTGCGTTAGACCAAGGACTTCCCCACAATCCTAGAGAATGCCTCGGTTAGGGTAGGAAGCATGGGACTGTGCAAGATCTGGACACAAATGGGCTCACACTCGAAAGGAAGGGCTCAAATAAATAATAAATAACTACTCATGTTGTGTCTATAAGGTGCAAATGTTTATGCTCAATGGAAAGATCTCATTAAATTCAATTGTCAAATGCTTAATTTGTTCAAACAGTCTCGTCAAGCCACGGTCGTCTAATTATAACCGACTGAATACATTAATTATATTATAAATGCGAGTGACATTATTGTTATACATATCTTGGATAGTTGACCATACAGATTGATATGATCGACAAATTTGGAATAGATCCTGTAATTCATTGTCAATAGATTGCAATAATAAACTTAACAATTGTGGATCAATACAATTCCATAACTTGCTATCAATAGGGGATATGCCATCAACAAGTTCAATAGAGATGTGATATTCTAATCCTTGACCAATAAATGAAGTTTTAATGGCAGCTGCTTGATGTGAATAATTATTGCCATTTAGTTTTGTGGTGACAGTAGTTGAAGTGCCTGAAAAATTGGGAGTGACAATTGATATTATCATGTCACTTATCATAATATCAATAAGAGACTTAGAAGTGTCATTGGAGATAGACATCTGAAATAGAGCACCCACAATACATAATGAATAATGTGTAGTCTCTTGTATTGTTACTGATCATGGGACAACTGCCAATTTTGAATAAATATGAAGTAGTTTTGTATTTTTTTTTTGGGTGCGATTTTTCTGGTGTTGCGCAAGGAAGAAGGACGCAACGGTGGTCGACAACGGCGGCGTGCGGCGAAGTCGGCGTGGTGAGGGTGGTCATCGGCGGCTAGAAGTAGGTTGATGGTTGTACTTGGTGAGGAAGCCATCGAAGTGGCCGACGGTGTTGTCGGTAGCAACGGCAGCGGTGGTATACGGAGGTGAAGCAGCGGTGGCCGATAACAGCTGGTAGTGGCACGTCGGTAACCGACGACGGCTGTCGGTGAGTCGTGGCTGTGCGGCAGAACTGCGTAGAGAGAGAGGCCTCGGGTGTGAGCGGGTGGCGCAGGGCAGTGGAAGGAGCGCACGATTCAGAACCTCAGAGTATCTATTTTTTATATTTGTGGAATATAAGGTTGACGTAAGTATCTGTAACATCTATTCTTAGTTTGATTTAATTTTTGATGTATTTTGGATACTGTTTAAAATTTTTGCTAACATGTATATATTCTTATACACCCATTTTGTTATTCTAGACATGCATATATAGTTCATTGACAGATTTTAGGGGTTTTGGATACGGGTTTATGATTTTAGAAATTTATTATTTTTCTAAAAGTCTGAAAAATTTATCGAACAATGTGTATATTTTTATCAGTATGCGTAATAAAAGTATGCGCAAAATTTGTATAGGCCGTGTATTTTTACGTATACGTGTTGGGTTGTGGTCACTATATTGGATTTGGATATTGGATAATTTGATCAACTCTCGACGGGGAGATATTTGTTAGTTGAAAATTTCTTTTTGCCGGTAGGAAAAGTTTGGATTAGTGACTCTTTCATTTGGATGATTTGATTTGACATTGTAATATATTCGGACGTCGTAATATATCCGATAAGCTTGCAGATTGCACTCAAACACCGCAGGTGAAAAATAACAGTGAGCAATTTTATCCATGGGTACGTGGATGTCCATTCATACTGGTTTAATTTGTGTTTGATTTGGCATAAGATTATCAGAATTATGTGTAACACCTCCTCAAATTAGTCATTAAATAATAAAAATTTAAATTTGATGTTTAATTTTGTATCTCTACATAAATTTGTATTAGACTTGGATTTTTGGATATGGATTTAAGATTCGTCGATTTTGCTTACAATTGAGCTTGGTATATCTTGTATAGATCATTTAACTATTTGTTTTGATCCGAACAATTGAAAAATTTCTTGCGATGTCGCTTCGACTTCTGCACACACTATTGGATCATCTAGTTATTGGATTTTGTCTCAAATTGCAAGCTGATTGGGCCTTAGATTTGGATTAGATATCGGCATTTTGAAATCGGTCTGAATCACCTCTGTTCTACATATATATGTCCCGATGAGGGCTGTTTTCTAATTTAAAAATTTCTTTGGATTTGAATATTTGATTTGAGTACGTGACTACTATTAAATTTTAGATTTAAATTTTTTATTTATTTACCGGTGATTTGGATTTATCTATTTGATTCTCCTTCTGATTTTTTGGACTTATTTGTTTATTTGTGATACTTGCTGAGTTTTAAACTCATTTTTTATTTTATCCCTTCACAGTAGAGGCTCGGTTTCATTGCAATAGCAAGAAAAGTTTCGAAGCAGCATTGTACACCTCTTATGAGTGTCATATTTTTGAACGTTGATATTATCGAGCATGTATCGGATAAGAATAGATTTTGCTTGGATTATTTTAGGACATTGGAATCTGCTAAGCATAGGCCATGGTATTATATATTAAGAATTTGTGGGGTCGATTTCTTATATGGATGAGTTATCTTTATTTGGTTATTTCTTTACGACTGTTTGTAGAGGAAATCACATTTATATTGTCTGATAAGGTCCTGTGTGGATTATAAAATTTTATGGAGTTTTTGTATATTTTGTGGTTATACCCGAATTTAAAAGTTATAAGAATAATAATTGAAGTATATTTAATTATTTAATTGATTTACGTGGTCCGGGCTCGTGACAAAAATGGTATCAGAGAAAAGTTGTAACAAGAAGTATTTTGGGTGAATTTTGGAAAAATTATTGACTAAATCTTTATATGATAGATATATATTATGGCAAACTTTAGAGATCTTAGGAGATCATATTTAAGTCGGGAAGACTATATGATTAGAAAATCAACGGCGAGTTGAGAGGAGGTTTGGAACAGAAGGTCAGTGGCAAGCCGTGAAGAGGCAAGAGGCCGGAGATTAGTCTCGGGTTGTTGAGATGACTATGCTACCATGCAAAATATGGTTGACCAAATGATCCAGTGGTAGGATCAGGACATGGTGGCTTTGAGAAGAATAGCCGAGAAAGGTCAGGGTCAGACACCATACGATCGTTTTAGAAGCGAGTACGTTTCGGAGTTCTTGGGGGAGTTTGACCCGATCAAAACAGAAAACTAGCTAAATAAGTTAAAAATGGCATTTGATATTATCGACTGCCTTAAAGAAGATAAAGTAAGATTTGCCGCTTACAGATTGGATGGCGAGGCCATAAGATGGTAGGACTCTCGACGCCAGATTCACGGCCAAGACAACGAGAAAATTGAATGGGAGATTTTTCGGGAAGCATTTTTAGATTGGTTTTTTCCATCCAACATTTGAGAAATTAAAGGAGACGAGTTTGGCTGACTTTGACAAGGAGACAAGACAGTAGCGGAGTACGATTCCCAATTTACAGAGCTCTCTCAGTTTTCTTCTCATTTGATTGCTAATGAGACTCTGAGAGCCCAGATGTTTGTTTAAGAGTTACGGGACACAATCCGTAAGCAATTAGTGTTGTTTAGGTTGTAGTCGTATCGAGTAGTTCTAGATTGGGCCTTATTGCTCGAGCAAGAAGAGCTTCGGGGTAAGTATCTTCAAAGGAAGTCCGAACAGTGAGGCCAGAGCTCGAAAGGGGGAGTTTTCCATTGGATTTCTCATATAATATCGAGAAGTAAAGATAAGGGTAAAGCAAATAAGATAAAGGGAAAGCTGTAGAAGAAAAGGTTTCTTCCCCAAAGTTTCAGTTTACAAAATCTGCCTGTGAGTTCTCTGAAAAGAATCACGCTGGTCGAGTCTGTTATTGTCGGAGTGGAGTTTGATTCAACTGTGGTGAGATGGGTCATTTATTTAAGGGTTGTCCAAATCCAAAGCGTCCAGAGAAAAGGCCAACGGTTCCAGGCAGAGCCTTTGCGACTTCAGCTCGAGATGTTAGGGCTGATTCCTCCATTGTGGAAGGTAATCTTTAGATTTTTAACTCTATGGCTCATGTTTTGATTGATCCTGGAGCTACACATTCTTTTATGTCCCCTAAGTTTGTGCATAATTTGTATATACCTTTCCAATATTTGGACTTTGTATTAATAGTGTCTACTCTGGTGGGTAAGTCTCTTTTGGCCGATATTGTGTATCCTTGATATTCGGTTTGGGTTGATTGCCATGAATTATTAGCGGATCTAATTTTGCTAGATATGCCAGATTTTGGTATGATTTTAAAAATGAATTGGTTGACGTGTATCATGCTACCATAAATTATTTTCATAAGGCAGTCATATTTTGTATTCCAGGATATGAATCCTTCGAATTTCAAGAAAGGATTAATAAGGAGATTTTATGATTGATTTTGGCGTTGCACATTAGTTATCTAATTAGAGACGGATGCCAAGCTTATTTAGCATACATGGTGTCATTTGGGAGCCATTCTGTGGCTGTAGATGATATTCCAGTTGTTTGTGAATTTAAGGATGTTTTCCTGAAGAATTATCCGAAATGCCTCCGGATCAAAAAAATTGAGTTTGCGATCGATGTGATGTCGGGTTCTGCACCAAGATGTGATGTCGGGTTCTGCGCCAATATCAAGGGTATCGTATAGGATCGCCCCATCTGAGTTAAAGGAGTTGAAGTAACAATTGTAGGAGTTGTTAGATAAAGAATTCATTCGGTCAAGTGTGTCACTATAGGGTGCTCCCACGTTATTTGTAAAAAAGAAGGATGGATCCATGCAGTTATGTATTGATTATATGGTGTTGAATAAGATTATAATCAAGAATAAGTATCCTTTCTCGAGGATTGTTGACCTGTTTGATCAACTGCAAGGAGTTAAAGTTTTCTTAAAGATTGACTTATACTTAGGGTATCATCAGCTGAAGATCAGTTGGGAAGATATTCCCATGATAGCTTTCAAAACGCGGTATGGTTACTATGAATTTCTGGTGACACCTTTTGGACTGACGAATGCAACAGCGTCATTCATGGATCTGATGAAGTGAGTTTTCCAACCATACCTAGATCAATTCGTTGTAATTTTCATTGATGATATCTTAATTTATTCGAAGAGTTTAGAGGATCATGAAGCTCACTTAAGGATTGTGTTGCAGTCATTGAGGGAGAGGAGGTTATTCGTGAAATTACAGAGGTGTGAATTCTGGTTGGAAGAGGTACCATTTTTGGGTTATATCATTTCAAAGGGTGGTGTGTCAGTTGACCCAAAGAAGTTCAAAGCGGTGACAAATTGGGTAAGGCTAGCAAACGTCACCGAAGTGCGGAGTTTCTTGGGTTTGGTGGGGTATTATAGGTGGTTTGTTGAAAATTTCTCAGGAATTGTGATGCCTCTGCCTCACTTAACCCAAAAAAAAAAAACTACGTTTGTTTGGGATGATGATTGTGAATAAAGCTTTGAGTAGTTGAAAAAAAGATTGACGGCTGCGCCTGTATTGTTGATTCCGGATGGGTCGGGTGGATTTGTGGTATATTGTGATACTTCTAAGAAAGGTCTAGGCTATATTTTAATACAACATGGTCGGGTGGTGGCTTATGGATCAATATTGTTAAAGGTTCACGAGCAAAACTATCCCACCCATGATTTGGAGTTAGCTGCCGTAATCTTTCCTTTGAAAATTTGGAGGCATTATCTATATGGGGAGAAGTTTGTGATCTATTCTAATCGTAAAACTTTCAAGTATTCGTTTTCGCAGAAGGAATTAAATATATGGCAACGGAGATGGATGGACCTGCTAAAAGATTGTGATCGTGAGATCCAGCACCACCCAGGGAGAGCAAATGTTGTTGTCGATACTTTGAATAGGAAGTCTTTTGGGTTGATGGCTCGTCTAATGATCAAGGAATAGAAAATATTAGATGGAACGAAAAGCTACACAATTCGGTTGTACTCTCAGGGATCAAGAAGGATGTTGTTATACCTTCAAGTACTGCCGGAGATTTTGAAGAAGATCAAAGATAATCAGATGTTGGATCCATATCATGTGGAGATTGTAGGAGAATTAAATCAGGAATCACGAGCAGAATTTCTTTTTTGATAAGATAGGATTTTATATTTTGAAATTGAATTTACGTACTAGATCTTGGAGAGTTGAAGGACGAAGTCCTAAAGGAAGCCTATAGATTTAGGTACATAATTTATTCCGGTGTGAATAAGATGTACCAAGATATGAAAAAGGCCTTCTGGTGGCAGAACATGAGAAGGAAAATTATAACTTTTGTGACTAGATGCATTGTGCATCAGCAAGTAAGATAGAACATAAGAAGCCTCCAGGACTCTTATATCATTCGCAAATTTCCAGTTAGGAGTAGGAACACATCACAATGGATTTTATTTTAGGATTGGCGAGGACGACGAATAACATGGATGCCATCTCGGTGGTCGTAGATTGACTGACAAAGTCAGCCCATTTCTTACCGATTCGAATGACGTATTCCAAAGATAAATTGGCTAATTTGTACATTAATGAGATTGTTGGGCTGCATGGTATTTCGACTTCAATTGTATTTTATCGAGATCATAGATTTGTGTCGAAATTCTGGAAAAGCTTGTACAAGGAATCGGGTACCAGCGTTTGGTTCAATTCAACCTTTCATCCGCAGACGGACGGCCAATTTGAAAGGAATATTCAAATATTGGAAGATATGTTGAGAGCGTCGGTTATGGAGATGGTAGGCTGGTGGGATAGTTATCTGTCTCTCGCTGAGTTCGTTTACAATAATAGCTATCAGTTAAATATTGGAATGGCCCCGTTCGAGGTTTTGTATGGACAAAGATGTAAATCTCCAATCAATTGCGAAGAAATTGGGGACCATAGTGTGTTGGGTCCTGACATTGTCCGGGATTAATTGAAAAAGATCAGAATCATTAGGGATAGGTTAAGTGAAGTCCAAAGTCGTCAGAAGAGTTATGCCGACATGAGGAGATCAGATTTAGAGTTTGAAGTGGGTGATCATGTGTTCCTAAAGGTATCCGCGAGGAAAAGAATTTCGAGATTCCGAGTTAAGGGTAAATTGAAGCCAAGGTTTATTGGACTATTTAAAATTTTGGAGTAAGTCGGAGAGGTGGCTTATAGATTAGCTTTGCCTCCAAACCTGGTAGGTTATGACGTTTTTCATGTCTATATATTAAGAAAATATGTGTAAGATTCTTTCCATGTGATCGAATTTGAGCCTATAGAGATAGATGAGAATGTGTTATATGTTGAGGCCCCTGTTCAGATTTTGGATCGGAAGAATTAAGTATTGAGGAATACGGTTATTCCGTTAGTTAAAACATTGCGGAGAAAATCATTTCGCTGAAGTGGCAACCTGGGAATGCGAGGAAGAAATTCGGGAGAAGTTTTGTTATTCGTTCGATAATTGATGGATGTGAAATTTCGAGGACAATTTTTTTGTAAGATGAGAAAAATGTAATATTTTGGGCCTTATTGAAAATATTTTAATGTTTATTGAGATTTTAGATAAATTGAACGCTTTAAAAATTAATTTAATATCGTAAAATTTTGAAGGAATATCAGAATTTACCGCTTGACGCTCACTACGCGTTTGAAAGGGATTCGATGGATATATATATTCATATA
>JAODPA010093099.1:0-23088 GCA_025585075.1 Nepenthes mirabilis | reverse complement strand
AAACAATTAAATCAACCAATCTTTTAAAAAAATAAACCCCCTAATTACGAGTTGTTCTTCCTTTTTCACCCCCGATTTATGAATTAAGGCAGAGTGAGAAGCTGAAGATTTATTAGGCAAACCCTGTGCACCATGCAAGCTCACACGCGAGACTGCCCCACTCCAATACAAGTGTGCCACCCTATCGTCAAACTGAACACAAAAATAAAAGATATACATTTACCTTTTAATTTTTAGAAATTTCTACATCACTATATTCCTTGAGTCAAAAACTTATTCTGATTTTAATATCAAATTATTTCATGACAGAGCTTAAGTATAAAATTTACCACATTTGACATTCTAAAGTACATGTCAATATATACGTGAGGCAGTAAAAACAAAATATAAATTGAAAGCCAATTATAGAGATTCTGCATATTTATGTTTTTTTTTTTTAAATTTAATGTAAAAAAACACCCCTTTCTCTCTTAATTTGAAAGGAGATACCCTTTTTAATAGAGACGGGCAAACTTCTAAAAATTTCAGAAAACATTTCAAAATTATATAGGTAAGAGAAATTTTTAAAAAGAAAGTTCACATGAATTTTCTATATTCAAAAAAATCAATGGACTATGCGCTGCAAAGCATTTCAATTGCCATCTACATAGACAAGCTTCATACAGATGAGATCCCCAGCATCAACTCATGGTTCAAAGCTTTGATGAAGGTCCTCTCGTTGCCACTGTCAATGAAATCCCATCCATTCACCAATTCTTGCATAGATCCATTAGTATAAATAAATGGATAAAAAATCATGTCACTTGGTAGTATCCCAATGACGTCCCTGATACATTTCTATGGGATCAATAATGCTCTAGCTAACACAAGCGGATGATTAAATGCATACAAAACTAGCAAAGACAATGAATATACTCAGGTTTAAAGCGGAAAGAGTCCTGAAAACAACGGTAAAAGGCCCCGAGAAACTGATAATCGATCTACTTCTGATACTCAGTATTACGATTCTTGCTCCAAAATCGTATTCCTTGAGCTTCAGTGACACCCAAAACCCTAAATGAAAATCCCCAAAGATGAAAAAAAACAGCTATTCTCTGTCCACGGAGACACCTTAAACCCTAGCTAGGGGATGATCTCTCCTTTCCGGAAGGTTTTATCAAATACCCATCAAGAAATTTCCATCCTTTTGCAGCCTTCATGTATCCTTCGATATGATTCTATCATGCTAACCCCCAAAAAATTAAAAAAAAAAAAAAGGTTTAAAAAAGAGAGTGAAATAATTAATATTTAGGATTTGATGTAACAAGACACTGATTGAATTGTTAGAAAGAGCTTACTTTGCGGCTGGCAGAGAGATGATGGATAGTAAATCATATTCTCTTGCTATGCCTTTGCATCTAGAGTTCATGAATACATATCCAATGAAATGCTTCAACACTTCGTTAAAATTTCTGCACCGGTCCTTGTAATTAAGATGGTATGCTCGAATTGAGCAGTGGGGCCACCATCAGCTGTCACGGTTGTCCAGTTGTCATTCCATGTTATGCAATCGATGCTCCCAATTGTAAGAATTGGCTCTGCAACAACGGATATGGTTAAGAGTCCATTGTGGAACAGTCCATTTGTAATTTGCACAGAGTATGAAACAACTGCGATTTTTGGGGAGATTTCATCCTCAAATCTACAAGAATTTTAATAAAAAACTTTCATTTGCTTTTCTTTGGTAGGGAGATTTCATTCTCGAATCTACAAGAATTTTAATGAAAAACTTTCATTAGCTTTTCTTTGGTGGAATTTTTATTTTTTTTAGAAGGTATCATAATTTTGTGGCCTAATTCTCCTTCCAGTGATTGTTTTAACATTTGATGGAAAGATATACCTTGATTATAATTCATCTGATCAACAAGATTAGCAATGAGCTGAAACAGTGAAAATCTCGACCGATCTAATGTCTCTAAGAAACGAGTTCAATGTGTATTAGAGATTTTACTATATATCTCAATTGTTATCCTTCGCCAAAATTCGTTCCAAGTAAAGGCCCATGGTTGTGTTTGCTATCTCTCATCAGATGAAATGACCTCAACAGTCGATTTCAAAACAGGGCCACTATGGCAGACACCCAAAGTGTTCCCCATACAATTTTTCTTCATGATTATGTGGCTTTCATTCCAGATGTGGCTGTACTCACACTGTAAAATCTAAAACGATCAGGAAACTAAAAAGGACATGGAACACGTTCAGATATAAGAAGTATCCAAAGTGTTGGAATTCTTCTTGGATATCAACAGTATCGGAATCACAACAACAAATAACAATCCAGTGCAAGAAGCTCCCACTATTGGTGGGGTCCAAAAAAGGTCAGATTATTCTGGATCTATTATACTGTGTCTTACCTTACATTATGCAAGAAACGTTTCTATGATTCGAACCTATCACACTACCAAATCACATAGCAATGAATCTACCGATACGCTAAGGCCCTCCAATCATAACAGCAGAGTTTTCTAATATTAATCTCTCATAAATGGAAAGTAAAAGCAAGCAGTGTGGTACCAAAAAGAATAGAAGATTTAAAGTACTGACTTGGATAGAAATGTGGCCTACTTACCAATGGTAAACGTTAGACCTTCAACCATCTGACCAGGATAGTCATTTCCTATCAATGAATTTTGTTGAAATTTCACAGAGTTATCCCGGTGCACCCAGAAAGCAATGTCAGGGGGAAAAAGAAGAAAAACAAAGAACATTAGATTCTAGGTCAGGATCTAGGCTTAAATTGCTGAAAATACTATATTAAGCTCAAAGATATCTGATAAAATCCAAACTAAACCAGCATAGAGAAGAACTAGCAGCATCCTAAATCAAAGCATTTGGTAGCTAAATGCCCTTAAAATCTAACTCAACTCAACATGGTATAAACCTCACTTACTGTGATGGCATATGATCGGCTGAGAATGAAATACAGTACCCACACCGTGACCAACAAAACGCTCCACCACTCCATAGTTGTACTTTTCAGCATGCTCACTGTATGGTTAAAAGATGATGTTAAGCTTGCAAACTAATCATTTGGGACATGTACAACATCAAAACAATGAAATGGGAATTCTACACGGCCACAAAATTTCAATGTGAACCCAAAACATATAGATGACTGCTGCATCTAAAAATTATGGAATAGTAGTAGTTTGCTTGGAAAGATGATCATACAATATTAATCGTGAAATCTGGATGAAATCAAACAAGATATTGACAAGCTTGAAATGGAAAATGTTACAAATTTCCCCTTTTACCTTGATGCATAAGTAGCCCAGAATCTAGTCAATCAATTGTGTGTAATGCAAGATGTAAAGGAACGAACTTAATTCCATTACTTTGATTGCATTATAGTAGATGTAGATGGAATTCATTTTTTTAAGAGACAGGAACTGTCTTCATAGGGGAAGTAGATTTCCCTTAAGGAGCCTCCTTCAGAGTTATTCTAATGTCACATTCTGCCCCCTATGCAACAGTAGTAAGCTGAAAGGAAGTGAAATTCCTCTGGCATCAATCTCCAAATGGGAGATTGATCAAGAGAGAATATTTTATCAGATTCTTCATTCTTTTGATAATCCACCTGATTTATTCCTAGATTACCTTACCCCCGAAATTCCAAGAATTTTTTTGACTATGAGCATAAAAATCAAACTATGCAGCATTAATGACATTGGAAGCATCTCTACAAAAGCCACCATAAGTCCCTTATCCTTTAAAGTCCATGTACTATCAATTGTGATGCAGGATTATCCGGTCTCATTAATGAGGCCCAACACCCAGGACTGCTGCTCCATCTTCCATAGCATCTCTTGGTTACTCCAAACAAGACCCAAAGCAAGCATGCTCTCCTCTTCACCCAAGAACAGCTATTCCATTTCCAAGGCTGTTAATGGTGCCAACCACTTTCCTCCAACACATGTGAAGGTCTTAATTCAACATCCACCAAGATTAATCAAGATTAACATCGTATTTGCTAATTTAAAGAATGTAATCCCAAATAATTACGTAGGTTAAGTTAAATTAAATCAAGTGAATTAATATTCTTAAATTAAAGAGTAGTAAGTCATCTATTGGTTGAGCAATTTCCAATTTTTAAGTTTAGTGACTCTCTAATAGCCTAACAAAGGTAAGTGAATTTTTTTGAAGGGTGAGTAATTCTAGACTGTTGTTATTGTATTTTTAGTTATCATTTTATCAATTTAAATTTCAGTTTATTCTCAAATACACATCCGTATCATTTAGTATCAAAGAATGTTTTCTCAAAATGTTTAGAGGAACTCGACAAAGAGGACGCACAGCCCCAATTCTGGACATCAATTACAGAGATGAAATTGAAGATTCACAATGTGAAAACACAGAATGTCATCGTCAATTGGATGAGGCTTTGAGAAGACCACCCACTCAGCCAGTAACCACCCGATGGATATGAGGCTGGATATTCCAGCTCCAGCACTTCACACACACCACTCCACACTGCCACCATTCAATATCAACTACCTATCATCCACCATGCTCCATTTTCCATGGAGGCTCTCACACGGGCCTTAAAAAACATTGGCAAAAGCATCCACGTGGATGTTCCCTAATTTGAAGGAAAGATGGATCCATAAGTTTACTATGATTGGACCATTACACTTGACGTGTTCTTTGAATGGAAAGAGTTAAATGAAGAAAGAAAGGTGCATTTTGTTGCCACTAAGCTCAGCAGACTGGCTTTAGCATAGTGGCAGCATTATCAGTCAAACTGGGACTGCTGAGGATATCCTCGGGTGAGCACTTAGACTGAAATGAAGAAAAAGCTGGATGAAAATATTCTCCCCATGGATTATTCACAGACTTTATACTGGAAACTTCACCACACAGCAGCCTGGGCAGAATATTTCCAAGTATACGGAAGAATTCTATAAGTATTTAAGCTGAGTACAATTGCAAGAGGATGATGACCAGCTTGTTGCCTGGTATTTAAGCAGAGCCAAGCAAAACATCTACGACAAACTTCTCTTACATCGTCTAACTTCACTGAAAATGTCCTAACAAAAGGCACTTAAAGCTGAAGCGAAGTTAAAAATGATTTCAGGGAAGACTGGTCTTGGAAGAGACAATCACCAGAACCCCAAACAACTGATCCCAGGAGCTGAACCCAAAAAGGCCACCAGTGGTGCTGTGGGCTTGTGAGGGGTGTGAGAAGAGTGCTTCTGATGCAGTCCAGCAGTTGCATAAGCCAGAGAACGAAAGGGAAGAGGGAAGAGAGGGAGAGGAAACACTGGGAAGGGTAAGTTATGAGAGAGAGAGAGAGAGAGAGAGATGAGAGTTAGAAAAAAAGACTTTACAGAAGTATATTCCCCGTGTACACCTATATAGAGAAAGAAAAACAGAACAGCATTCTGTTAGAAGAAATAAAAAATATACAACTTAGCAATATGGTTAAATTTGCTAACAGATTTGTTTAGATGTAATCCTGCAATTTTAGAGGTTGTTGGATTGGTCTTGTACTTCTCCTTAAAATCTAACGACTGGGTAGTGCATTATTAGCCGCATCAATGAGACCGGTAATATTACCTTTTTCATAAAAAAGAACCATGTCCTCAAGGTTAAATGTGGAAAAATCGTGGCTAAATTCTGCAGCGGACTCCCATGTGGCTTCCGCAGGGGAGTGAGTATGCCATTGGACAAGGAATTGAGGAACAAACTTATCATGCTGTAAAATCTTCCTAAAACCAAGAAGCTGTGTACAATACACAAGCAGCTGTGAACCCCTTGCCTCAGTAGGCAAATCAACGTGCAGTCAGCAGGGTCACCATGGCATTTCTTGAGTAGGGATACATGGAAAACATTATGAATTTTTGAGTGAGCCAACAAATCCAGACGAGATGCAACTGAGCTGATCCGGTCCAATATACAAACCGGTCCATAATAGCGTTTAACTAATTTGTTAGATTGTTGGTGAGCCGCTACGGTTTGACGGTAAGGCTGTAATTTGACAAAGAACAAATCACCTATCTAAAATTCCTTATCAGTTCAATGAGCAATTTGATATTTCATGTGTAGCTGAGCTCGTTGAAGGTTGGATTTGAGAGTGGCAAGGATGTTGGAGTGATCAGTTAACAATTCATCAATGGAGGCCGTCGAGGAAGTGCCCTGGATGTAATTGACTAATGATGGAGGCGGTCTCCTGTACAGTCTCAAAGGGGCTTCATTTTATGGAGGAATGCCAAGTGGTATTATAATTCCATTCAGCCCGTGGTAGATACCTAACCCAAGTAGAAGGATTTTCAGCCACAAAACATTGCAAATAGTCTTCCAGACGATGATTAACCACCTCTAGTTACCTGTCCGTTTGCGGGTGATACGAGTTGCTTGTGGATAGGGTCGTGCCCTGTGACTTAAAAAGCTCCTTCCAGAAAATGCTCATAAGGATGGGGTCCCGGTCTGAGATGATGTCAGCTTGGAATCCATGTAAATGGCAGATGTCTTTGATAAAGACTTCTGCAAGTTCAGCAACAGTGAATTGAGTCCCCAATGGTGAGAAATGGGCATATTTAGACAAACGGTCCACCACACGAAAATCACCATTTTTCCAACAGAGGGAGGCAGGTGGGTTAGGAAGTCCATAAAAAAGGATTCTCAAATTTTACCCGGAATGGGCAGCAATTGTAGCAATCCATGAGGATCTGTGGTGAGTGGGTTCACTTGTTGGCAAACAAAACAATTCGATACATAGTCACAAATCTCCTCATGCATTTGAGGCCAATAAAAGGTAGCAACAATTCTCATGAAAGTACGCTGAAATCCAGCATGACCTTCAAGAGGTGGATTATGGTACTCTATTCTTATAGAGTACTATTCTTATAATATTAAATCCTACAAAGCCGAGTTAGCTGGTACCAAAATTCTATTCTTGTAGAAAATCAAGCCATCCCACAAGGTGTAATGCTCATGTTCTCCTAGACGTTCTTGAATTGAGGAAACAAAGCTGGCTGAAGCCGAATGTCACATGTAAAAATTGTGAACAGCAGTCAGAACATGAATAGCTTGTGATGGCTGAAGCCATCACTGGTTTTGATATTGCATGAATAGCATAACAGGAACCTTTAGGTAATTGAAATAGGGCATCAGTAGGACCATTCTCTCACCCTGACCAGTAGACAATTTCAAAATTGAACCCTAATAACTTAGTGATCTAGCGCTGCTATTCTAGCGTGTGAATGGATTGGTTCAACAATGCCTTGAGAGGTTGATGACCAGTTTGGATGGTAAATTTGGTATCTAAGAGATACTAATGCCATTTCTTCACAACTTCAATGATAGCATAGAGTTCCCTAAGGTAAGTGGAGGAAACTTGCAGCTTTGAATAGAATTGTCAGCTGAAAAAAGCAATGGGATGCCCTGATTGCATGAGTACAGCTCCCACGCCATTCCCAGATGCATCAGTTTATATAATAAATGGCTTAGAGAAATTTGGTAAGGCTAGAATGTGGACGGTAGTGACGGCAGCCTTGAGAGAGTTGAATATTGTCTCAGCCTCGTGAGTCCAGACAAAGGAATTCTTTTGTAACAATTGTGTAAGCGGCACTAAAATTTGAACATAGCAAGCAACAAATCGTCTATAATACCTTGCTAGCCCAGAAATCCACGTAATTGCTTGACATTTGCAGGTATAGTCCAACGTTGTATTGCATCGATTTTGGTTAAATCCATTGCCACTCCCTGCTCAGACACGATAGGCCCAAGTAAGACAATGAGGATCTCCCAAATTCACACTTCGTTTGCTTGACATGGAAGGAGTTGTCTCTTAGGATTTGAAGAACTCGAGTAAGATGGTGGAAGTGCTTCTCTCAAGAAGGACTATACACCAAGATGTCATCAAATAAAAAAAAACTAACACAAATTCCGTAGTACTGGACGGAAAATAACATTCATCTTAGATTGAAAAGAGGATGGACTATTAGATAAGTCGAAGGGCATAAACAGGTATTTGTAATGTCCCTCATGGGATCGGAAGGCAGTTTTATGCACTTCCTCAACGTGAACACACATTTGGTGGTAATCAGCTCGCAAATCCAGTTTCGAAAAGACTCAAGCGCCATGTAATTCATCTAATAATTCGTCCACCGTGGGTATGAGAAATCTGTCCTTGATTGTTACTGTATTGAGAGCACGATAGTCAACACAAAAGCACCAAAGGCCATCATTCTTTTTAACAAGTAGAACTGGTGAAGAGAGGGGACTTGTCCTAGGCCGAGTGATCCCTTCATTGGGCATCTCTTGGATCAGCTTCTCCATTTCCGACTTCTAAAAATGTGGGTAATGGTATGGTTTAACATTCACAAGTGTGGAATTAGGTTTTAAAGGAATTTGGTAGTTGGTAGAGCGTTGAGGGGGTAATCTGTGAGGAACAGCGAATACATCTTCAAAAGAAGAGAGGATGCTGCAAATAGTAATAGTGATAGTGGGGTTGACATCATGAGGTAAATGGATTTGAGAAGAAGAGATAGCTAAATTGTCTTCCAGAGAGGACTCCATGACTAGGGTGATTGTCAATTGGAAATAAGTCATGGTAAAATTGGTTAGCTCACTACGCCTAAGCTGGTCTAACATCATTGTGGACATGGTAGCTTTCTGCAGCCTGTGGAAAGTGAGCCGAGTGCCGGTATAATCGAAACTCATCCATAAAGCCTTGAAATAAGCACCAGTCCAATAGACGCCATCCACTGCACTCCAAACACTATGTCCACTGCATAAATTGGTAGTAAATAGGGGTCCACATTAAATTTAGATGGACCCAGAGTAATCAAAACATTAGTATATCATGTCCACATTAAGATGATAAGAAGGCTCTATTGAAAGTCCTAAATATTTGGCTAGACAAGTTTGTAAAAAATTGTGAGTGAAACCACTATTCACCAGTATAACCACAGAATGGCTCGAGATTAATCTCTATAGCCTCAGAGTTGAAGGAACAAAATGGCCTTCCAATGCATAGAAAGAGATGGTTAGACTAGCTTTTGAAGTTGGAATTGCCGTAAGACCTGGGGTATGAGTAGAGAGGGACTCATAGCTCAGATACGAAACAATTTAAAAGATTAGTGATAGTATGACCTAGAGTATGAGCAGAGAGGGACTCGAATTCGGCTATATACGTTGCAATAGTAGTGATCTGGCGAAGCTTATACAAAGTAGCTTCATGATTTAAGTAAAAGGAAGGCCCAAATTGAAGCTTCGGGTCTCTGGAGAAAATTTTCCATGTTAAAAGTTGTCGTGTGGCATGCATCTATTGATACCATTGAAGTGCGGCTCCAATCATATAGAAGGCAGCAATAGTTCATTTCTATTTTGGTGGAGTGCCATGGTATAAGAAGAAGCGTTCGATCTGAAATGACCAACCAATGACGTCACCAAGGAAAAAAGGAATTTTGAGTTTGGGCAAATGAAGGTGGGGAGAGATTTGTATATCTGGTTGTGAATGTAGCATTACTGGTAGGGTTTGAGTTGGTTGAGGGGAAATAATAGATGAAGAAGCTGTGAACGATGAGGGAGTTGGGAGCAAAGGGGGGATTTACTGATGGAAAGGTTGTTTTTCGATTCAAGTTAACGAGTGAAGGATTTCGGTGACAGATTTCTGAATATGTTCAGTGGTGGAGGCATTTGTGGCTATACCTTTTGCATGTTGTTGTACAATTTCCGCAACCTCTTTCAATTCCTTTGAAATCTCTGTGATAGAGTCTTCTAATGCCTTGTATCGAGTCATCATTCCCTCTACCATGTCTTAATAAGAGCACCAATTGATGCAGTGCAACAGTTGTAGAAGCCAGAGAAAGAAAGGGAAGAGAAAAGAAAAGGGAGAGGAAACACTACGAAGGGGAAGTTCTGCCAGAGGGAGAGAGGGAGAGAGACAAAAGCAAGAAAAAAGACTTAACAGAAGTATATTTCCCTTGTACGCCAACAACATCAAGGCTATATAGAGAAAAAAAAACATAGCAACATTCTATTAGAAGAAATAAAAAATGTATAGCTCAGTAATATGGTTAAATTTAACAATAGATTTGCTTAGATGTAATCCCGCAATTTTAAGGGTTGCTGGATTGGTCTTGCAATTCTCCTTAAAATCTAACGACCGGGTGGTGCATTATTAGCCACATCAATGAGGCTTGTAACAGTTTCTTCTGTGGAAAAGAAGACACCGAGCATATGAATGTCCCCAAAAGAGCAACCAAGCCTGAGTTACTGTAATCAATCAGCAAATTAGAGAAATCCCTCGTACCCGAACAAAGATGGATTGGAGAATGTATACGAAGTAGACACAGAAGCTGAATTCTTGGTCATTAGGAAGGCCCTTACCACAGCCCGCGAAAGCAAGGAGGACCATTGGCTTTGCAACATCTTCCATACTTATGGCACTACTAAAGGAAAAAGGTTCATAATCATAATTGACTCCGAGAGTTGCATGAACTTTGTCTCCAAAGAAATGGTGGAAAAACTACAATTTAAGTGTGAAAAGCACCAAGAGCCCCACAAAGTTTCACAATCTAAAATGAAGGGAGAAATTGCTGAAGTAGTGCTGCATTAAATATTTTATAGGCCGTTATGAAGACAAAATCCTTTCTAACGTACTTCCCATGGATGCTTGTTATATCCTTCTCGGAAGATCCTAGCAATATGACCAAAGGGTGTTGTAAAGCGGGTACTGCATCGTTTACTCTCTTTTCTATTAAGGGGTGAATTTTGTTTTAAAACCCCTATAGGAAACAAGCATTAACCCAACCACCAATTTATTCTCCACAGGGGATTTCAAATAGGCATGCAGGGAAAGCCCTGTCTTGTATGCAGGGTTGTCCACCAAACCACCACTCCGGTGCAGTAGACAACCCCAGTTGTGGAACATCTCCTGCGTGAATATGTCGACCTGACACCAGAATAATTACCAAATCAGTTTCTGCCAATGCGTGACACACAACATCAGATAGACTTGCTACCAGGCACCATCTTACCAAACTTGCCTCACTACTGCATGAGTCCCTTGGAACACACCGAACTACAAGTAAAGGGACTCCTCCAAAAGGGCCTTACCCAAGAAAGCCTTAGCCTGTGTGCCATCCAGGCTCTATTCATTCGAAAGAAGGATGGCACATGAAAGATGTGTATGGACAGCAGGGCCATCAACAAAACCACAATCAAATACCAATTTATGATTCTGCGACTTGATAATATGTTACAGGTTATATGGTGCAATGTTCTTTTCAAAGATTGACTTAAGGAGCGGATATCACCAAATCAATATCAACCCCGGAGACGAATGGAAAACAGTTTTCAAAACATGGGAAGGACTATATGAGTGGCTTGCCATGTCAATTGGCTTGTCCAATGCTCCGAGCACATTATTGCGGCTCACGAATCAGGTACTTAAACCCTTCATTGATAAATTCGTTGTTGTTTACATTGACAATATTCTCTTTTTCAGCCACCACACCTCCAGAAAGTATTCGATGTCCTCTAGATTGACAAATTATTTATCAACTTAGGAAGCGTACATTTATGAAAGAAAATGTGATCTTCCTCAACTATGTTGTCTCCCATGAAGGCATAAAGGTGGACAATGAGAAGATTTGAGCTGCAATGACGGAACGGCCAACTCATTGAACCCTCACTGAGGCGCACAGCTTCCACAGTCTTGCTACTTTCTACCGGCGGTTTTTGAAAAATTTCAACACCATTATCACACCTATCACCAGCTGTATAAAGAAAGAGGATTTTGTCTGGACCGAATCTGCCACCATCAGTTTCAACTAGGCGAATCAAATGCTGACCAGGCCCTATTACTATCCCCGACTTCACCAAAATATTCCCTGTGGAATGCGATGCTTTCCACATTGGCATCGGCACTGTCCTCAACCAACGAGGCCATCCAGTATCCTTTTTCAGTGGAAAAAAAAATGATGCAAAGAAACGCTACTCCACATATGATATGGAATTTTATGCAATTAGATTCATGAGGCTCTTTGGTTCCTCCAATCCCAAAAGAAAATTCCCAGCATACTAAGTGCGTCTCTTTTCTCTAGGAATACACTATTATTCTCAAGCATACATTCAAAGTACTGAACAAAGTCACTGACACCCTTCGCCGCAAACCTACCTTCTTCAAACTTATCTTATGAAATAAGAGGGTTAGATTTACTCCCTGCACACATTAAGCTGACCCTTAATTTGGTAGCATCATTACCAGTGATGCCTCCAACATAGGCTACACTAAGCTCAACGATTTTCTTTTCAAAGGAAATCAACTATGTATTCCTAAGGTTCCCTGCGTCTACGTATTATTGAAGAACTACACAGTGAGAGCCTTGGGACACTTTGGCCACGACTGCATCCTCATCCTTGTCCATGAATGTTATCTTTGGCCTTGCATGAGCAAGGAAGTTGATCACTTTATTAATGCACAAAAGGAGGACAACAAAATCACGGGATGTATCTCCCGCTTCGCATTCTACAAAACACGTGGGAAGTCCTTAGCTTGGATTTTGTCCTCGGTCTACCCACCGAGCAAATTATGATTCCATATGCATTTTTGTTGATCACTTTTCAAAAATGATGCATTTTTTACCTCGCCGGCACACAACCAACAATTCTCAAATGGCGCTATTATTTTTCAAAGAGATTGTCTGATTAGATGGGGTACCAAAGACCATCATCTCGGACCAAGATATGAGGTTTATTAGCCATTTTTTGTGAATGTTAGGGTGACTTATGGGACCAAACTTCAGTTTTCAAGCAAGTGTCATACCCAATTCAATGGACAAACTAAAGTCATAAACTGATCTCTTGGCAACCTGCTCAGAAGCCTTTTCGGCAATCCTAAGACCTGGGATGATGTCATTGCTCAAGTTGAATTTGCCTTCAATTCTGCCAAAAACAGATCCGCCCAATAATCCCCCTTCATGGCCGTTCATGCACAGAACCCAAGACATGTTCTTGATTAAACTGCTCTGCCAAACGTAAAGCATAACAACATGGACACCGAGGAATTAGTTTGCTATATTCAACACGTTCACAAGTTGGTTCAAGACAATCTCAAGCAGGCCAAAACACGTTACAAACTGCCAATAAGCACAACAAGCCAGTATAATTCAACGTGGACGGCTTTGTCATGGTCCATTTAAGCAAATAATGTTTTCCCACCGACACATATCACAAGCTACAATATCGGAAATTTGGTTCTTGTCGCATAAAAAAATCAACCCAAATTCTTATGAGATTCAACTTCCAGACAACTTGGGAATTAATCCAGCCCTTAACATTGCTGATTTAAGCGCCTATTATGGTTCTCCCTCTAACGTTTTACCTCTTGTTTCTGTGATAGTCGTCCTCTGAAAATTCGAACCTGTCGGCCATTTCATCTTCACCTCTTGTTTTGCTGGTGGTTGTCCCTCAGTGGTGGTTGGAATCGCAGGAGATTTCATGAAATACTTCGGGTATTTGTCGGTAAGTGTTTGTATTCTCATGGATTTCGTGGGTTCAGAATGATAGGATACTACGCATTCTTGAGGATTTAGTTTGTGGATTTTGGCATTAGCATTTCGTGGGTTCTTTGTTTCATGGGTTCTCTGGATTTTCTATTTTTCAGCTTTGGGACTTTGCCGGTTCACTTCATGGAACTAGAATTCTATTTCCAGTTGGTTTAAAGCGTGTAATCATATTAAAGCATGGGCTCTTTCTCTCACAGGGGCTTCTCATTTTTACATTCTCTCTCTCACATGGACTTCATTGGCATTTCTTTAGACTAATGACAACGGGTAATTCAGATTTGTTTAGCGTATGCTTCATAGTAAAAATTATTTTCTGTGGGAATTTCAATTTTATTTCTTTGTCATGGAAAAAGACCTATAGGGTCATATTGAAAGAAGGGAACCATCCCCTACAGATACACCTCAGCAAAATGGGATTACTGAATGAAAAAATCATTACCTTCTCAATGTTGTCTGGAAGTTATTATTTAAGTTTTTTGTTCTATCCAAACTCTAGGTTGAAGTTGAGTTTATGGAAGTTTATTTAATTAAATAATTACCCTCATGCACTTTAAATTTTGAGCCTCTATTATTGTTTCTATCATCAGCATCCAAGTTATCTAGATTTGCATACATTTGGCTATGTTTTCTTTGTTCACTTGCCACCCCATGAACGACACGAACTTTCTACTCAATCTATTCAATGCGCATCCATGGTGTATAGCTTGTCGCACAAGGGCTATGCTTGCTATGGTCCCTACATAAAAAGATTTTATATTTCACGACATGTTGTATTCTTTGAAAATCAATCTTTATTCTCAACTCATGTTGAATCATTACCTAAGCAACATTCTCTCCCCCAATTTTGATGATGACACTCCTAAATGATTTAAACCTGAACTTGTGTATCAAGAAAGACATCCAACTGTGCCACTACCTAAATTTGATTTGCCACCTGAAATAGTACCCAATGTGCCACCCTTGGAAGACATATCCTCTAACTCTACTCCACGGTGCTCTACTATCTCTCCTCCTCCGAATTGGTACGGATTTTCTACTGCTTCACCTCCCATTACATTGACCCATATTCCTGTTCCGCCATGGTATTCTGAAACTGTAAACATGAACATAGGTGCGAGGCAATACAAGATGAACTTCAAGTACTTCAGACTAATCATACAAGGGAGGTTGCTCACCATCCTCCTCATGTTGAGCCCATTGAATGTAAATGGGTTTATTTGACTAAATTACATTCCAACTGCCCTATAGCTTGTTATAAGGCACGATTGATAGCCTTCGGTAACCAACAACAATATGGAGTGAACTATGAGAAGATTTTTGCTTCAATTGCACAAATGACTACTATTCATGAATTATTTCCATTGCAGCATCACTAGGATAGTTATTTTATCAAATGGACGTCAAAATGTTTTTTTCCATAGCAATCTTAAAGAAAATATTTACATGATCCTACCACCCAGTTTAACATCCCCATCTTCGGATGTATGCAAATTAAAGTGATCCCTATATGGAATAGAGGCTCCCGGAGTATGGTTTGACAAATTTAGATCCATACTCAATTTTCATTCATACAAAGCCACTATGACTCATCTCCATTTCTCTCAGAAGTCTACTAGAATTGTTCTTCTTCTCATTTATATTGATAATATTGTTATTATCAGAACATGATTAGCCTTGATTATCCATCTTTAGCAACAGCTTCAGGTCTCTTGCCATATGAAGGATCTGTCCTCTTACACAATTCTTGGGTTGGAAGTTCATACTGACTCTTCAAGTATATTTTTAAATTAGCATAAGTACACACAATGCTTATTTTTTCAATAGGCCTCCAGGATGCATCTTTCATTAATAAACTTCTAGAAGTCAATGTATGATATCATCGAGACAAGGGTAATGTTCTTCCAAATCCAACCAAGTTTCGGCAACTAGTTGGCAGACTAATTGATATAACTATAATCAGGCATGACATCTCATTTGTTGTCCAACAAGTTAGTTTATGCACATTCCACAGCACTCACATTTGGCGGCGGTTCGACAAATCATCTAATATCTCAATGGGTTATCTAATCATGGGTTATTTTTTCCAACAAGGTCTTCTCTTTGTCTTTTGGATTAACCAATACTTCTACAACTTTTATGAATTTGATGAACCGAGTATTCCAACCCTATATTGACAAATTCGTGGTAGTATTTATTGACAACATTCTAATTTACTCGAGAGCTATGAAGAACATGCGATGCACCTAAGGATTGCACTACAAATGTTTCAATGCCAAGTTGAAGAAGTATAAGTTTTGACCTGAAGAAGTTATATTTGTGGGTCACGTGATATCAAATGGAGGTGTTTCGGTCGATCCCAAGAAGATTGAAGTTGTAATCAAATGGAACCGACCAACATCAGTAACCGAAGTTATGAGCTTTTTGGGAATGGCGGGTTACTATTGAATATTTGTGGAGAACGTTTCTAAGATTGCTATGCCACTGATTTGACTGATATGGAAGACAATAAAGTTTAACTGGACAAAGGATTGTGAAAAGAGTTTTCAGAATTGAAAGACCGTCTGCTGGCAATCCCAATTTTGACGATTCCTAAAAAATTTAGAAGATTTGTGGTCTATTGTGATGCATCAGAGACTGGATAGGAGAGTGTCTTAATACAACATGGGAAGGTGATTACATACGGGGCAAAACAATTAAAGAAACACGAAATGAACTATCTGACGTGTGACTTAGAATTGGTAGTGGTAATTTTCGTGCTGAAAATTTGAAGACATTACTTATACGGGGGAAAACTTTTCAGTGTACTTGGACAACAAAAGTTTTAAGTATTTGTTTTTCCAAAAGAAATTGAACATGAGGTGGAGAAGATGGATGGACTTCCTGATGGATTATGATAGTGAAATTTAGTATCAACTAGGAAAGGCCAACATGGTAACGGACGCTTTATGTCATCAAGCAACAAATTTTGTAGCTCATCTAAAGATTAAAGAGATGGAGGTCTGGATTGTATAGAGTGTGATATTAAAAGACATTCCCAAGGCATGCGGATGATATAATCATATTTTCAAGTACAACCCAATATTTTAGAAAGAATTAAGGGAGCTCAAATAAGCAATCTTTTCTTGGTGGACATTATCGGTGATTTAAACAAGGAGTCAATAGCGGATTTTAGTATGTGGGTAGATGGAGTCTTGAGATTTCAGGGACATATATGTATGCCGAATATTGGAGAATAAAAAACAAAATCATGACCATCATCGATCAAAATACACCATTTATCCCAAAATTAACAAAATGTATTAGGATTTGAAGAAAACATTTTAGTAGTGTAACATGAAAGGAAAATTGCGGCCTATGTGGGAAGATATTTGATATGCCAACAATTAAAGGCCGGGAGCAGGAAGCCACCAGGTCTTTCATAACCTATGCCAAACCTTAGCTAGAAGTAAGAAGATATAACGATGGATTTCGGGATGGGTTTGCCAAGAATACCGAGAAATCATGATGCTATTTGGGTGATTGTAGATTGGCTCACTTCATTGCTATTTTGATAACATTTTCTAGAGATCAATTAGCGAGATTATATATTAATGAAGTAGTTAGACTTCACAGAGTGCTAGCTTCAATTGTGTTCGATCGAGATCTAAGGTTTGTCTCGAAATTTTGGAAAAGTTTACATCAAAAGTTGGAGACCAATCTGAAATTCAGCATAGCATATCCTCCCCAAATGAATTAACAATCGGAGCAAATGATTCAAATTCTAGAAGATATGTTACGGGCTTTAATCTTAGAAATCAAAGGTAATCGGGATGACTATTTGCCATTAGTCGAGTTTGTGTACAATAATAAATATCAGACAAGTATTGGCATGACCCTATTCTAGGTTTTGTATGGTAGAAAATGCCATTCCTCGAATCATTGGGAGGAGATCGGAAATATAAGACTTCTGGGACCAAAAGTTATTCAAGAGACGTCTGACAAAATTCGTTTGATCCATGATCGATTGAAGGTCGCTCAAAGTCGGCAGAAAAGTTATGCAGATTGGAGGAGATTGGAATTGAATTTCAACATCGGCAATCATGCATTTCTAAAGATATCTCCTTCAAAGGGAATATCTCGATTTGGGATTAAAGAGAAATTAAAGCCAAGGTTTCTCGGACCATTTAAGATTCTAGAGAAGATCGGTAAAGTAGCATATATATTGGCTCTACCTCCAAGTTTAGGGGATGTTCATAATATATTCCACGTGTCAATATTTCGGAAGTATGTTCATGATCTCTCACATATTATCGAATATGAATCGTTGAAAATAAATGAAGATTTAGCAGATATTCAAGAGTCGGTTCAAATTTTGGAGAATAAAGTTCAAGTACTTTAGACAAAGGTAATTCAATTAGTAAAAATCTTGTGGAGAAATCACTCAGATGAAGAAGCCACCTGGGAAGGAGAAGACGAGATTCAGAAGAAGTACCCGCATTTATTTCCTTGATGAGGTACGTTAAATTTCGAAGACGAAATTTTTATAAGGATAGAAGAAATGTAAAGGAACAAGTTTCAAATTTTAATTTTATTTATAATTAATTAAGTAAAATTGAGGTCAAAGTCAAAAATTGGGTCAAAGTCAACTTTATATTGGGTCATATCAAGTTGAATGCTGTTTGGCGCTTGACGCATGCACTTGCATGTTCTGGGCAGAGAGGCTTGGAACTTAAGTATGCTTTGGCAAAATGCTCACACTCAATGAACATCCAAGGGACACTCGAGCATACTGTGGTAGATTACTAGTGCCTAATACTCGCCTGATATGACGTTCGTGCACCACAGTGTTTGGTTGCAGTGCCTGATATGTGTCTAATGAGCACACGTGCGCCAACCTATTATATAAGTCATGTCTAACTAATTTTTGATTTTTTTATGCCAGATTTTGAAAGAAAAAAGAGAATGAAAAGATGAGAAGAGACATAAAGAGAGAGAGAAGGCTAGAAAAGGCCATTTGAAGTGAATTCAAGCAAGATTTTTTTGAATTTAAAGTCAATGCAAGTGCATCCCAAACCTCCTAAACGTCCTTTTCTTTATTGCTAATTTTTCTCTTCTTCATTAAGCATTTAGTGTTCTAAATACTCGTACATGTCATATTTTCATAGCTAAAATGTTTAAAATTCACATGCATGAGCTCTCACTCTAATTCTTTACAATTTTTGTGAAGATCATGTTCTTAGTTCATATACATTAAGTTGTCAAATTATTTCTCTATAATTATATTTATGTATGAGATGAAAATCTGGTTTAATAATCTAATATGTTATCAATTTTGTACATAATGTTTTTACATACTTAAAATACTAAGTATATGCCTTACATGTTCTAAAAATTGATTAATTTGCCCCTACATGTTTGTTAATAAAAATGAAATGTTAAAATCCCAAAATGTTGTTGATTTTTCAATAAATTCTTGTTAAAAACAGTTCCAAGTGTTTAAAAATTTTATAATGTAGCATTACATATCTTAAAATAAGCATGTTTAAATTTTTGCAGAAACTTAAGTCATTGCTTGACAAGTAATTGGAATAATTTGAAGAAAAACTCTACAATTTGTGAAAAAATTAAAAATATTTTTTTCCGAGATGAGAAAATACAAATATTATTTGTAAATATGTAGAGTTTTCATTTATTTATGCATCGAACCATTGTGAGAAATCAGCGGTTGTATATTATGACATATATTAATATTTTATAGTGGTAATCGAGATTTGAATCTATCATCCGTAGGTAAAAGTGGTGTTCGGACCCGTCTATTACCCAATTAATATCTTATAGTGGTAATCGAGATTTGAATCTATCATCCGTAGGTAAAAGTGGTGTTCGGACCCGTCTATAATGTTATATGTATGACAACCTACCTATGAGTCTTGAATAGTAGCGTAAGGCATTTTGTCGTGTGGAAACAAATATTACCCAAGTTTCGATTATTTGCTCCTTTCATCGGTAAGGCCCTATCGGCCCTTAGTCCATAAGAAATTAGCAATTATTAAGCATGATTTCACTGTACACTAATTTAAATAAGAAGTTGAGTTATTAATGTGAAATTATAAATGATTGTTATAAAAAACTCTGATTTTGCATATGAGTTCGATCATGCTTCTTCCAGCATCATTTTGAGGTAAATTGTATGTTTAATTATACAATTATATACCTTACTGAGTTTTCGAGTCACTATTATTTTTATTTTTTTCTAACCCCCTCCAAATTAGCGGGCTTGGACACTTGCAGGTAAGGATGATGGCTGGGGAGTTAGTTTGAGAAAATTAGACTAGGAATTGGAATGAATCAGATGTTGTATTGTGCATCAGAACAGTAGCTGTAGGACAATTTACTTTCATTTCAGGTAATTGGCTTTGTAACAACTTAGTTATTGCGATGTTCCAAGACCCAAAGCAGGCATGCTCTCGTCTTCAACCAAGAACAGCTAATCCATTTCCTAAGAAGGCTGTTAATGGCTCCAACCCCTTTCCCTCCAAGACACGTGAAGGTCATAATTCATCCAACACCAAGATTAACAAAGATTAACTTTGTATCTGCTTATTTAGAGAATGTAATCCCAAATCATTAGGTAGGCTAATTTTAATTGAATCAAGTGCGTTAATATCCTTAAATTAAAGAGTAATAAGTTATTTGTTAGTTGAGTGAATCCTAACACTTTGGTTGAGTGACTTCCTAAAAGACTACTAAAGCTAAGTAAATCCCTTTAAAGAGTGAGTGACATCTCGATGTCTTCTGTTATATCCTTTTATCAATTCATATTTTAGTTTATATTCAAACACGTATCTGCATCAAATTGTAAGAAGTGTACCTAATCCTCTTCCCAATTTTCTTGAAACTAGCACCATCTTTGCACAAAGCTATGCCTTTTTCTAAGCATTCATCCGTAACCTGCTATCACAAGAGAAGAAATGAGAGAAGTTGTAATTAGACCATTTAGAAGTAGTGCTAGCACAATGTACAGTTCAGATATCGCATCTTACATCTTATAGAAAAGCATTTCCATATAATGACAATAACAATATAAAAGTCTTATATACAGCAACAAGATTCTACCTTCACAAGGCGTTTCATTGCATTACTGACATTACCACAGAGAAATGTCTTTGATGTGTCTCCATGATAACCCTAAAAATCACAAATAAAGCATCCTAGAGATTAGATTCATCTTTTATTTCAGCATGGAAACATTCACAAAAATGATTAGAAAACTAGCAGTTCGGTAAAACTTCAAAATTGATCATGAGCTGCTACATTCAGATGCCTGATCTTTCTACTTCATTGAGTAAGCACAAAATGCTTCCATTAATATGGTACCAAAGGATGGGTAAATGAGAAATATATAGAAGAGAGAACCAACCCAGAAACAAATACTACGGATGAATTGACATGCAATCAACAAGAACGACAAAAATTGGAGGAGGATAGAGTGCTACCTTACCGTTGCAACAAGATTCACCCTCATGTGATCATAAAGAACTGAGAACAGTAAGCCTAAATCAACATGAAAGCTAATGTATAAAGGGGAAATAGAAGATCACGAAGATACATTTAAGTAGACTGTCACATCAATGTTTATTATGTCACCATCCTGCAAAGAAGATTAAAATCAGCTAAGTAGAAACACTGCTGGAGGCATAAAAAAAGGTTGTTTCAGTAGTTGTAAAACCTGCAGCTGGCGAGAATCAGGTATACCATGGCACATGCACTCATTGACCGAGGTGCATACACTTTTTGGAAATCCACCATAGCCAAGTGGCGAGGGATAAGCACCAGCATCAATAATCATCTGGTGCACTGCTTCATCAATTTCATTTGTCGTCACTGATGGCTGGCAAGATGTTTTTATTTTCAAATTGTAATCGAGTAACTTGAGGTCTAACTTTATCACTGGCAGCAACAATGAATACTAAAAGGAGATTATTAGAAAAAATGGTCATGGTTCAAGATAACCAAGCACATTCTTACCCTAACCAAAGTTCCTGCATATTCCAAAACACGAGCAGCAAGTTGACATGCGGCTCTCATTTGAGCAATGCCTTCAGAATCATGAATCTGATATTCACTTGATAATTCCGGCAATGAAGTGGAACCCACGTAAGGAGGCCTTAGTATGTGATCAGGCACGGGAAGACTTGGTGATACCCTTCCACGCCTTAATGGGGGGGGCCTGCTAGGTTTCGTAGCTTGAAGCTCCCGTTCCCTGTGTATGTATTGTTAAGCAATCAGCAGAATAGGGAGAATGGATTATTGATAGACGCCAAACATAAGTATTAAATCAGAGGTTGATATTAAATGAGGGCACTTTAGGCCGGCCTCATACATAGCCCTCTTCTCGATAACTCCCCCCCTCCCCCCACCCTCCCCCAAAAGAGGAAAAAAACAGAAAAAAAATCATGCAAGGTCTACTTTAGAGCAAGATAATTAGGTGCATAATGTTATAAAGCACCACACTTACACCAGTTATTGGCAATATTTCTTGCAACTAGGTTTAAAATTCCCTACACGCAATACAGAAACAAAAATGATAAAGAAACATAAAAAACGGGTTTCACAAAAGTATAATTTTTGAATTATCCTTCTAATCTCTAAATACGAAATAATGAAGGATTGCCTTGTCAATGAAGAGAGCTCTTCCTGATCAAAAAGCATGCCATCGAGAGTAAAATTCCCAAGGAATCCAGAACAATTCTTTAGTTGCCGATCTAATAAAGAAGAATCTAACCAGAGAAGTAATCAGTCAGAGGTAAGCTGACTTCAACAGAGCAACGAAATCATAAAAAATTCGTAGTCGTTATAATGCTGCACTACTAGCTTCACTCTTAAAAACCCTAAGAAGTCTAGAAACAACTAAACAAATAAGAAATTGACTTTGAGTGGTTAATCTCAATAAGTACACCTCCTAATTCGCATGGCCTCCTCTAAACCAGATAGCCTCTTTGAAACGACAACAAATTTCTTCCCAGAATTACCTAGAGTCAAAAAGAATCAAACGATTATTTCATTTCATCAAAAACCCAAATTTTTTCATTAAAAAAAAAGCCGAGATGAATGATAGAAACTACAAAAATTACAGGAGAGGACGACAGCGACTGACCTGAGAGACTGCTGGGTGAGAAGGTGAAATGAGCCCCCATGTAGTATCTAGACGACGAAGACGCCGAAGTTAAGGCTTCCCCGTGAAGACAGGTTGAGAGCTTAAGCGAAGTTGAGGGGAAAAGAGAACCAGAAAATGCCATTAACGCAACAAAGCTTCTGCAACAGAGAGAGTGAGAG
Organism: Nepenthes mirabilis; assembly: GCA_025585075.1. NCBI lineage: Eukaryota > Viridiplantae > Streptophyta > Magnoliopsida > Caryophyllales > Nepenthaceae > Nepenthes > Nepenthes mirabilis. The sequence continues at coordinate 217 of JAODPA010093099.1, read as the reverse complement.
AGAGGAGGTTGAAAAGATTGAACTCCAGGTGGTTTCTATTGAAAATTTTTTTATTAAAAAATAAAATTAAATACAGATCATTAAATTTATATTGAACGGCGTCGCTTTGACAGATCAACGAGGTGTTTCAACACAAGTGGGACGGAATTGGCTGGGCCATTATTGTAAGTTTATCCTTAACAGTGGGCTTTTGATGGCGGCTTGGGTCGTATATAAG
>JAODPA010093088.1:0-23089 GCA_025585075.1 Nepenthes mirabilis | reverse complement strand
TATATAATACTTTTAAAAAATCAAAAGTTAGCACTTAGTAAAAAAAAACCGATAATAACGTACACAATACTTCAGTGAGCTTTTAAAAGGCTTTATAAAACATCCAATTTATAATTTATAAGAACTGATTTAAAAGAAATATCAAATAAACTCTTCACATGCTAGTTTTTTGATTTTATTTGTTTAATTATAGAGTTTTGCTCCTCCTTATCTAGACTTCAAAGATTAGTTCATTTAGACCTTATAAGTTGTTTAAAATGACATAGGTTTTAATATACTCATATTAATTGTTAATAAAATTTCCTTTAGTTGGTTGATTATATATTTTTTATGATTGTTGCTTTGAATACCCCATCAGCCATCTTAACATCTTAGATTCAAACATGGTCCATAATGTGCATCTTGATCATTCCATGTGGCTTTGGTTCAGCAATGACCCCTATTTTTGCTGAAAATACATGTGTAATATCACAATGTATTGTGATTTGAATCTGTTATCTATGATCAATTTAGGTTAATTTATTTTTTTTAATGATACTATGGTACATTTAATTTTCCTAATATAAGAACTTATATGTAAAAGAATGCAAGGATAACAATTGAAACTGCTGCTATATTAGTGCAGCTAATATCCTTTAAAACTTAACTGTTTATTGTGAACAATTAAAATTAAATGAAATAGTGACCAACTTTGAAAAAATAAGAAATAATTACATATAATTTTAGGGAAATAAATTACTCAATCTATTCATTGAACATCTAAGTTAACAATGAATGGCCCACTCCTCAGCAGAGAAACTTATAGCTATCTTTTTTGGAATCAATAAATATCATATTAAAAATATTTTGCTGAAAACACAAGATAAGGACAAAAACTAAGGTCCTAAAATTCTAAAAGTTGAGCACAGGGCTCATGCACATCATTACAACTTTACAATCCAAATCAAAAGCTTTACAGAAGTCAGAAGAATTTATATGATGATACATTAGGAACATATGGAGATCCCACCCTCTGAGTAAGGATCAACAAGCATCGTCACATGTTATGGCATAGTATATAATTTATCCTAGACATACTGAAAAATCTGCTTAGTGAACTGTTTTGAAACAAAAATCGGGTCCCATTAAATATAATTGTTCCCCGTGAGATATAAAAATAAAAGCTATAGTAAGTAATAAGTTGAAGACCATTGCATCTTGGTTTATCCCTTTCTACCTTGTACCAGTTCATTGAACTCCAACAGGCCACACCTTGAAAGGCTAGGGATGTCCACTCTATTAGCAGAGTGGACTCCAAACCATTCATGAAAGAAGAATAAAGGAAGAGAAGGTGATAATGAAATTCAACTCGTAAGCGCAGGGAAAATAAATAGAACTACAAGTAACAAGCACATGCACCTGGTCCTTTGTATTGATATGTTCCGGAATGATTGGCCAAAGAATCTACGAGATGCCTATACCAATCCATAACATGGAATCTCTACCTCCTTCATTTGAAAAATATTGCAGGCAGACTGGGGATTAAAAGGACCATCAGAGCCAAGACTCAGAATTACTCTACTATGGCAAATATAGTTAAGATTGCAAAATGGCATAAACTAAAGAATGACTACGAACATGCATCCTACTCATTTGTCTAACACCAAGCATTCTCAAAATTAATACAACTCATCCGAGACACAATCGAAAGCTTATGCATCAAGGAGATATATGAATCATGACACCACTCCAATAATAAAGCCCAAAAGGTGCCATCTATTAGTCCATACCCTTGTATCACCCTCATTACAAATGGAATTTTATTTCAAATGCCACTCCGAGAATCAAAATATTTCTGAAATTCCATGGAGCATTATTAGGAATCTTAATAATCTATACACACTACTCCCAAAGCTTGTAGAATTGAAACCAATCCATCCGATATGATCTTTGACGGAACGGATTTTTTTTATTTTAAACTCCGTCATTCCGAACAGAAATGGAAACCCAAACTATACCAATCATGCGCAACACAGGATCACAAATGCCATCTAGGACCCACACACATTATCTATAAAACATGTAGCAGAAGTCAATTTAATAACTTGTTGAAGCATTCAAACTTATTCCCATAAAATTCATTCGTGCGCACATAGGCACAAGGTTCTAATTTTAAAAATATATTTATTCTAATTAGATCATCACATCTACTGCTTCTTCCGTGGTAACTGCCAAAGTATGCTTCGGAATCATTAGAATCTCTTTGACAGAGCTCTAGTTATTCTTTCTCGTCAGGCACGAATTCTATAGTCTCATCTGGAGGGGAAAAAACAGAAAATAATGAGCCGAGACCTAACAAGGTACATGCAGGTATATAGTAAAACATGTATACGGAACATAATTCAGCAAAACAGATACTATTGCACATGAAATTATAAATACCATAGAAAGTGATTTATAATAGAAATATGATGCAGACATATACAGAACTGTCAGAAAATAGAAACAGTCTTCGAAAATCAGAAATCAATGTACTCATATTTCAGAAAGTAGAAATCGATCTTACTTCCATTTATAGGAAACTTATCTTCCATCAGTAAAGGACCCTACCAATAGCCCTACTAGTAGAGGGGGCGAACAATCAAGGATAGATTGTGTACATCTCCCCACAATCAACGACAATAATAGAACAGAATGATCTCACCTCATGAGATCCTTCCCCTATCCAAGGGGGGTGCCAGCCAGAATGGAACAGAAACTATCCTCCTATTATAACACCCTGAGGAGGAGCGGACCACATATAACTCCATAGATAGAGTTATTCTCGATTACCACCATAACATTCTAAGGCATGTCGGAGAACCTAAACTGACTGCATATCAGTCTTGGGTCCATACAGAAACATTTTCTTCTTTATTATTTACTGAAAGCCATTTTTAGTATCAGAAATATCATTTTTTACCCTTCAAAAATTATGCAGAGATATCACAATTCGAGTCTTAAGAAAGTCGATTCAAAATCTCTTCTCTCCAAGTAAGAAGGACTTTACAATTCGTGTCATAAGGCCGATTTTATTTTCTTTCAAAGGAAGGCTGGATTCTTTTTCTCACACGGGAAGGCTGGATTCATTTTCTCACATAGGAAGGCTGGATTTATTTTCTTACAAAGGAAAGTCGGTTTAGATTTCATGCTTAAAGTGGCCGGTTCAGATTTTCATCAAGGAAGGGCCGGAGCTCTTTTCACATCAAGGGAGCAGGTTTCATTTTCATGATATAAGGTTGGCCAGTTGTGATTTCATCCCACATAAGGCTAGTTTGTGGTTTCATGCTTTAAGGGCCGGTCTTGTTTGCATCATAAGGGAAGGCTGGTTGTGATTTCATCTCACACAAGGCCGGACTTGATTCAATGCTTAAGGGAGGGCCGGTTTAAATTTTGTCAAAGGGTGGAGGCCGGACCTCTTTTTACATTAAGGGAAGGCCGATCTTGTTTTAGGCTTAAGGGGACCGATTTCATTGTTATCATGTAAAAGGGTCCGATTTTGATTTTAAACATACAAAAGGGGCCGATTTCAATTTTATCATGCAATGGCCGATTTCGATTTTAACATGCAAAGGGACCGATTTTGATTTTATCATGCAAGGGGCCGATTTCGGTTTTAATATGCAAAGGGGCCGATTTCGGTTTTAACATGCAAAGGGACCGATTTCGATTTTAACATGCAAAGGCCGATTTCGATTTTATCATGAAAAAGTCGATTTCGATTTTATCATGCAAAGGCCGATTTCGATTTCAATGCAAAAGGGCTGGTTTCGATTTCCATGCAAAGGGCCGATTTCGATTTTATCATGCAAAGGCCGATTTCAATTTTATCATGCAAGGGGGGCCGATTTTGATTTCAATGCAAAAGGGCCGGCTTTGATTTTCATGCAAAAGGGCCAATTTGATTTCAACATACCAAGGGCCGATTTTGATTTTATCATACGAAGGGGCCGATTTTGATTTCAATGAAGTGGAGGCCGATTTCATTTCCCTCAAGAGGGGAGGCCGATCTTGTTTTCATGCAAAGGGAACCGGTTGTGATTTCATAAAGTGGAGGCCGGTTTCATTTTATGATGCAATGCCGGTTTTGATGCTTACAATGCCGATTTTATTTTTAGTCCGAATTTTATACAATTTTGGTTTAAGCAGGAAACAGAAGGTAGAAATAGAGAACATAAACTAACCATGAGATCCATCATACCGTAAATACAACTTAAGCAGTAATTCTAAAACGGTAAGCATTTTAAATCGGAAGAGGAAACACTAGCAGTTTTTCTTAAAACTGGACAATGGAAACGGAAGAATACTTAAGGATCTGGACTTGAAAAGGGTGAAGTACACTTGCAATATTCTTAAAGCATGAACTTTAAAATTGGATACAAAACAGAAGTTAAAAAGGTTAGCGTCCGAAGTAACTTGCCTGACCGCCCTCTCTGATCAACTCAAAGTTCTTCCCTCCTTCTTCGCTCCTTATTCTTCATTCGTGCCAGAAACTCACACTACCCCTCAACTATAGTCTGATATATAAAAAGGAGGGAGTAGGTGGGTAAGTGGAGGTAGGTCACTTGTTATGTACTTTTTTTCAGGGAGTAGGTGGGAGTAACTAAGTTAGTTGACTTACTCCATTTGATCGCCGGCCAGTTGAATTTTAACTAAATAGTAAAGTTTACTTTTGTCTTTAGTTTTATTCAGGCCAACTACTCTATTTCCTTGCCAACATGCTGGTCAATTTTTTTTACTTAAAATCGGTCAATACTTTCATGCCGGTCAACATTTTAATCCCCATTTTAGGCCCTTTTAATTTTGGGATCTCACAATTCTCTCCCACTTAAATAAATTTCGTCCTCAAAATTAGCGAAATACCTCATTTCCTTTCGCATTGAAACTCAATGCTGAGCATCTTCTTTGGATATTAACTTAAAGCTTTTTATATGCACAGGTTTATCACTCTTCCGCCGCGCGCTCTGATCGATCAGTTAACTGTAGTTTAATCAATTTCACCTAACCGCCACTATCACAACCTGAAATTTCGATTCTTTTTTCATACTCAACTAAAATCTCAACATAAAATTCAAGGTACATTTAGACCTAAGAAGCAGGATACTTTACATCTTCTTCATTTTCACGTCATATTCCCTTTCGAACATCCGAGTCATGTGATAACCTTGACTTTGATTCTAAAATATCCATACCACATAAATATCTCTCATAGATCCTTAATTTATAACAGAATAAGAAGTCCTAACTATAACAGTCTCTACATATTCGGTTCAGTTTTAGACCATTGCTTAAGACCTCGAGACCCTAACACTTAACAGCCTCAAAATCTCAAAGTCCATATACCGAGGGAAACAACTTTTCTCAAACCCTCAACCCGTGGCAAGATCAAAAACTGCAATTTATACGGTCACTACTGGTTCAATGTGGCTTCAGATTGCATTGTCCAATTCATTATCTCTACACTTAACAATTTTAAGACCTCGTTGGTATATGAATCAACTGATTCAACCAAAACACATCATTTGAAATTATCATGGGTGAATCATTTGATCATCATTTAAGTGGAGACTATCTATTATTGATTTCAATTAATAAAAAAGTAATTCTAATAAGGGATTCCTCTCCTACTTATCCCAAGAATATCAATCCACAGGCGACACAAAAAGACATAATCCTAGAGTTCTCTCAACAATTATCAAATTTCATCTTCAAAATTCTTAAAATTATCAGGTTAGAATTATCTTCAAAGTGATTCTCCATACTTTCGAATGGGGACTTCTGATATCAACTATTGATCTTAGTATTCACCTTTGTCGAATACCTTGAGATTCACCTGTCACTACCTTTAACTTTTAATTTCATGGGACTTCAATCTCTTTCAAGGGATCATTCCTAAATCCTCAAAGATCTTATCACAAAATTTTTAATTACAGGTGGAGCAATTCCACCCCACGGACGCCTCTCCCACTTGCTTATGGGTGATTGCCTATTAGTATGGACTAATAAATGCCCAATCTTTTTTGTAAACTCATCACCTATGCTAATTTATCTGATCATCGACAAGTCCTACTATCACATGGTTCTACGGCTTCGTTAATAGTGTCTAGTACTCTTTTAATTTCATGCACATCCTTAGAGACTAATGCCAAATTCAGTTTCCTTTAAACCGCTCATTAAAACAGATTAGCTTGGCCATTCATACGTTCCTTAAAATCTTCATAACCAGATTCTTGAACAGTCATCTATTAACTTCAAAAAGGGCAATCCTAATTCTAATTAGGTTGAATGCCTTTAACTCATTTAACCTTGCCTCTTACTCAGAATTTCATAACCTCATGACAAGGTACTGCATCTTTTACCAATGTCCTCGAATATTATTTCAACTCCAGAGGTTCGCAATTTCTCAAAAATCATCCCTAAACCATCAGCTCTACTTATTTGCTATGCCAACCAAATGAATCAAGTATTCTCATATATGCTACAGTTTCTAAATCTCACGAAATCCACAAAGGATGCATATATCTATACAATCAAGAAACAAATCAAAATTTCATGATTAAGAGAATACCTTCATCTGCCTTTGGGGTGTCTCTAGCTCTTTCTCGAGTACCAATGCCCTATCGAGGATCTCAGTATAAGCCTGAGGCTCTTGGGTCACTAATTGATTTTTAATCTCATTATTTAGCCCTTGCAGAAATTGCTTGGTAATCCTCGATTGATCCTTAATTACGACAGATATATGATAAGATAATTCGATGAACCTCACGCCATACTCCGCTACGATGCGGCTCCCTTGCCTAAGTTTTATAAGGGCTCTTTCCCTCCAATTCTGAAGGTTATCGGAAATATACTCTTCCCAAAAAGCCTCCTCAAATGTCTCCCAAGAAATTTCCTCATCCAACCATCCCATTGCTCTTTTCTTTTTAGCCCACCAATCATCGGCCTCTTTTTCCAATTTATAAGTTGCAAAGGTAACTCTTTCATTATCAGAACATTGGATATCTGTAAATATTTTCTTCAATCTCCTAATCCAATTTTCTACCTTCAGCGGATCTGCTTCTCCTAAAAATTCAGGCACATTAACTACCTTAAACCTCTCGTACATAGATGGAATCGGTTGTGGTGCAAGAAGCACGGCCACATGATGCCATTCCATCTTCTCTACAACATGCATCACCCTTTCCAACAAAGTCACATACTCAGCTTCTCGATCATGGGAGGTACTAGCACTACCCCGGCCATATCTTCTTCTCCTTTCATTAGCCATCCTAAAATCAAGACAGGTGCAATATTGAAATTCTAAAAAGTCAGTCAGAGAAAAAGGAAAATAACTATCAGTTTGGTAAAATTCAAACTTAGCCTAGGAGTCAACTTCTTAAGAGTTCTAATCACCTTGGTTACCCAGACTTAATCCAACGAAAATTTAGTAGAAAGATTCAAACCTATGCTTCCGCTTTTCGATCGATCAATTCCTAAGGCATCTTATCTCTTGATACCAATTGTGATGGAAGGGATTTTTCCTTTTTTTTTAACTCCGTCATTCCGAATAGAAATGAAAACCAAAACTAAACCAATTATGCACAATACAGGATCACAGATGCAATCTAGGACCCACACACATTATCCATAAAACATGTAGCGGAAGTCAATTTAATAACCTGCTGAAGCATTCAAACTTATTCCCATAAAATTTATTCATGCGCACATAGGCACAAGGTTCTAATTTTAAAAATACATTTATTCTAATTAGATCATCACATCCACAACTTCTTTCGTGGTAACTCCCAAAGTATGCTTCGAAATCCTTAAAATCTCTTAGATGGAGCTCTAGTTATTCCTTCTCGTCAGGCACGAATTCTATAGTCTCATCTGGAGGGAAAAAATAGAAAACAGTGAGCCAAAACCCAACAAGGTACATGCAAATATATAGTAAAACATGTATGCGAAACATAACTCAGCAAAATAAATACTATTGCACATGAAGTTACAAATGCCATAGGAAATGATTTATAATAGAAATATGATGCAGACATATATAGAACTATTAGAAAATAGAAACGGTCTTCGGAAATTAGAAATCAATGTACTCATATTTCAGCAATTAGAAATCGATCTTACTTCCATTTATAGAAAACTTATCTTTTATCAGTAAAGGACCCTACCAGTAGTGTGACGGACCGGATTATTTTTCTAATAAATAACCTCCGTCAATGGCAACACAAACTAAAGCCCATACTTAACCTATGAACTTTACAGAAATTTCGATAGAGTCTTCTCTACAACTGGACGAAAAATCAAAAATATCACATATTCAAATAAATCCTGTACAAGTACACATCTAACAAGAGGTTTAATACAAAGCCTACAACACATCACACAAGATCACAAGATATACCATATCATCCATGGCTCCAATACAGTACTCATTTCTACCGTATTAGATCTAGAGAGATGCCATTTAAAATAAAACAAAGCTCAACACATTAAAATAAACGTGAAAGTACAACTAAATCATCAAAACTTACGGAAGCATAACAAAACCATAAAATAATAACGACGAGCTACATCCATCCAGGAGTGGATGCTATATTTCATTACAACAAGAGGACCAAATCTTCAAAGCATTTGACGTCCAGCTAATCTCTTCAAGCAAGTCTCTCTCCTAACTCTAACTATCAGACGCAGGCTAAGTGTTCTCATTTGGAAAAAAAAATAACAAACAGTAAGAGTGAGCTTACAGCTCAGAGAGTATAATCATAAACACATCTCATAGGCATATACAAGAACTAGAACGGGGGAAAGATACAGGTACTCTCCATAACCATGAAGCAGGAGAAGGAATAGGAAATAACTGGAATCACTGGATTCACACGGTTCTCACGGTTACATCGATTGGACATTATTCATTTTCATTATTACATCATTTTTGCGGACTCGGGTTAGTAGGCTGTACTAACTAATGGTGCGAGAGAACGAGGATCGGAATATGTTCGCTACACATTCTAAAGCCACGGCTGCATTTTAGGTCGGCAGCACTCGACCCCTGGTTGCATCCATGCAAAAATCAACGAACAACTACGTCTTGCTATGTAGTGTTCAACCGACACGCCCCACACCCCCGGGGACCAGGGCAATCCTCGTTCTTCCACAGTAGTTTTCTAAAGCGTACCATGGACATCACCCGCTCCCACGAGTGGCCAGAATACGTGGTCAAGTATTCCTCGGGTTCACACAGCGATAGACATGGTATGCTAAAGAATACTACCCCTATGAATTATGGTCCTAGTTTCAAGGTTAGTTTTCACACTTGGAGAGGGAAATCCACATTTTTCGTACACATTCACAACTCAGGAAAACCCATTCGCATCACATACATCTCCAATCGGGAGATCATTCCATCACACACATCTCCATCCCGGAGATCATATCATCACAAAGCACAATGTGGATTCCCTTTCATTCACTAGCTCGGTTCACAACCTTTTGTAGGATTCAATTCCCTTATTCACAACCTTTTGTGGGACTCAATTCCCTTACTTACAACAAATCATTCCAAGTTCACAAGAGAGATTAGATTCCTTACCTCCGATGATCACATATCACTTTGAAACCTCCGGGACTCATTCCCTTGCTTCCAGCACATGGTTATACATTTCGGAGCTTACGTTTACGTTTAAACAATTAAACGTTACTTCAATAACAATTAGAGGCATAACAGATACATTTCTCATTTATTTTCGGGTGAACACATTTTGGAACACTCGGACTCTGTGAATGGTTCGATGCTTGGGAGATCGGACGTCTGGTGGACACGTACGCACAATTGGTACACGATGATTCATATTTGAGCTCAATTTAACATAACACGATGATGGAAGCATGCAACTTCCTATTCATTTTCGGACAAACAATAACAAAGGACTTTTAAGGCTCCCGGATGTCACGAACGGGTCAAATCTTGCGGAAATCGACATCCGATCGATATGTACATACACTTGGGATATGGGGATTCATAATCTAGAGTCATTTCAACATTTCACGAAGTTGAAATCATACAATTTCCACTTTGGATCTCGGGTGAACAGTGTCAGGGTCAATTTAGTGGGCTTGGACACCGCGATCGGGTCGAAACGTGCAAAATCAAACCCGCGGCCGACATATATACATCATTGGGACGTAGAAATTCACATTTTGAGGTCAATTTTATGGTACACGGTAGGGAAACAGGAAAATCCCGTGGGTTAGGATTTCGGTGAAACCAAACCGGGCGGATTGGACACGCTTCGGACAAACAACTACATATTCTTAGACCTCAAGGCATGGGCTTCATGATTCTAACATTCGTGGTGGGTATCGACACAAAATACCCAACAAAATTGAGCAAAACATCGAAAGAGAATGAGAAGTGAGTATGAGAACACTTGCCTCGACGCGTGCTTTCACCTTTATAACTAGCTCTCGGACGGATTTGAACTCCACAGCCTCGATCTCCTCCTTTCTCTCACTAGGATCGGCGCCCTCTCTCCCTCTAAAACCCTAAACCGAGCGAAAAATGACGAGGAGAAGGCATGGTGTGAATTTTATACTATGCCACCGCTCGAGCGCGGCTTTAGCAGGCAGCGAGCGCCGCGGTGCTGGCTTTCCCCGCTCGAGCACGGCTCGAGCGGCCAGCAAGCGAGGCTGGTTCTGGTTTTTTTGCTCGAGATCTGCTCGAGCGGCCAGCGGGCGGGACTGCTTCTGGATCTCCGGCTCGAGCGGAGCTCGAGCGGACAGTAGGCGGGGAAGCTACTGGAAAATGCGCTCGAGCCGTGCAGGCACAAGCCTGCTGGCAGTGCTTCAGCATCACAAATTCAAACTTTCCTCGATTTTTCTTCCGATACCCAACCTTATTCATTCCATAGGTCTAGTATTGATCATTATCATACTAATCACCTCATCATTATCAAGTTTTTAAATCCAGAACCTCACAAGTAGACCCTATTAGTAGAGGGGGCGAATAATTGAGGATAGATTGTGTACATCTTTCCACAATCAACGGCAATAACAGAACAGAATGATCCCACCTCACAAGATCCTTCCCCTATCCAAGGGGGGTGTCGGCCAAAACGGAATAGAAGCTACCCTCCTATTGTAACACCCTGAGGAGGGGTGGACCACATATAATTCCATGGATAGAGTTATCCTCGATTACCACCATAACATTCTAAGGCATGTCGGAGAACCTAACCTGACTTCATATTAGTCCTGGGTCCATAATAACAGAAAAATTTTCTTCTTTATTATTTACTAAAAGCCATTTTCAGTATCAGAAACATCATATTTTACCCTTCAAAAATTATGCAGAGATATCACAGTTCGAGTCTTAAGAAGGCCGGTTCAAAATCTCTTCTGTCCAAGTAAGAAGGACTTTACAATTTATGTCATAAGGCCGGTTTCATTTTCTTTCAAAGGAAGGCTGGATTCATTTTCTCACACGAGAAGGCTGGATTCATTTTCTTACACAGGAAGGCTGGATTCATTTTCTTATAAAGGAAAGCCGGTTTAGATTTCATGCTTAAAGTGGCCGGTTTGGATTTTCATCAAGGAAGGGCCAGAGCTCTTTTCACATCAAGGGAGCAAGTTTCATTTTCATGATATAAGGTTGGCCGGTTGTGATTTCATCCCACATAAGGCCGGTTTGTGATTTCATGCTTTAAGGGCCGGTCTTGTTTCCATCATAAGGGAAGGATGGTTGTGATTTCATCTCACACAAGGCCGGACTTGATTCAATGCTTAAGGGAGGGCCGGTTTGGATTTTGTCCAAGGGTGGAGGCCGGACCTCTTTTTATATTAAGGGAAGGCCGATCTTGTTTTAGGCTTAAGGGGACCGATTTCATTGTTATCATGCAAAAGGGGCCGATTTCGATTTTAAACATGCAAAGGCCAATTTCGATTTTATCATGAAAAGGGGCGGATTTCGATTTTAACATGCAAAGGGGCCGATTTCGATTTTATCAAGGATAAGCCGATTTAGATTTAGCATGCAAGTAGGCCGATTCTGATTTTCACAAGGGCAAGCCGGTTCAGATTTATCATATAAGTAGGCCGATTCTGATTTTCACAAGGGTAGTCCGGTTTTGGATGCAAAAAGGCCGGTTTTGATTTTAACATACAAAAGGAGCCGATTTCGATTTTATCATGTAAAGGCCGATTTCGATTTTAACATGCAAAGGCCGATTTCGATTTTATCATGCAAGGGGCCGATTTAGGTTTTAACATGCAAAGGGGCCGATTTCAATTTTAACATGCAAAGGCCGATTTCGATTTTATCATGCGAAGGCCGATTTCGATTTTATCATGCAAGGGGGCCAATTTCGATTTCAATGCAAAAGGGCCGGTTTCAATTTCCATGCAAAAGGCCGATTTTGATTTTATCAAGCAAAGGCCGATTTCGATTTTATCAAGCAAGGGGGGCCGATTTTGATTTCAATGCAAAAGGGCCAGCTTTGATTTTCATGCAAAAGGGCCGATTTGATTTCAACATACCAAGGGCCGATTTTGATTTTATCATACGAAGGGGCCGATTTTGATTTTATCATATGAAGGGGCCAATTTTGATTTCAATGAAGTGGAGGCCGGTTTCAATTCCCTCAAGAGGGGAGGCCGATCTTGTTTTCATGCAAAGGGAACAGATTGTGATTTCACAAAGTGGAGGCCGGTTTCATTTGCCGATTTCGATGCTTACAATGCCGATTTCATTTTTAGTCCGGATTTAATGCAATTTTGGTTTAAGTAGGAAACAGAAGGTAGAAACAAAGAACATAAACTAACCATGAGATCCATCATACCGTAAATACAACTTAAGTAGTAATTTTAAAACGGTAAGCATTTTAAATCGGAAGGGGAAACACTAGTAGTTTTTCTTAAAACTAGACATTTGAAATGGAAGAACACTTAAGGATCTGGACTTGAAAAGGGTGAAATATACTTGCAATATTCTTAAAGCATGAACAAACTGGATACAAAACGGAAGTTAAAAAGGTTAGCTTCTGCAGTTACTTGCCTGACTTCCCTCTCTGACCGACTCAAAGTTCTTCCCTCTTTCTTCGCTCCTTATTCTTCCTTCGTACAAGAAACTCACACAACTCCTCAACTGGAGTTCAATATATAAAGAGGAGGGAACAGGTGGGTAAGTGGAGGTAGGTCACTTGTTCAGTAATTCTTTTCAGGGAGTAGGTGGGAGTAACTAGGTTAGTTGTCTTACTCCATTTGGTCGCCGGCCAGTTGGATTTTAACTAAATAGTAAAGTTTGCTTTTGTCTTTAGTTTTATTCAGGCCAACAGCTCCATTTCCTTGCCAACGTGCCGGTCAATTTTTTTTAACTTAAAACCGGTCAATACTTTCATGTCGGTCAACATTTTAATCCCCATATTAGGCCCTTTTAATTTATGGATCTCACGTGATCTACCCATCGAAATGAAAATATGCCACAACTATTGTGAGTGGAGGGCTTTCTTACTGTTTGGTAGTTTACCAATACCAAGACCCCCTTCTTCCTTAGGTTCACAAACTTCTAAGAAAGCAACCTCCGCTAAGCCATTCCCATCACTATATCTTGGCAAACGAACTTACAAAGAAGAGCTTCCATCTACTTGAGCACTTTCATAGGAAAAATAAACATCAATGCCCATATGTAAATAAATGAAAGAATAAATCTAATAAATTGAAGCAAACCATGCAAAACAAAGTGGCTTATTTCTCTACCCAGTAATTTTCTTTGCAATCTTATCATCGATAGGTTTGCAGTCTGCAAACTTGAACCTAATCAAAATTAGAGGCAAATCCAAGTATCTAAACTGAAAAACACCTAACAAAAAAGCCAAACATATCCTGTTGGGACAGAAGCCGGTTAGATAGAATGACACAACGTCACACACAGTGAAAGGGAAAAAGAAGCAGAGGAAGAGAACACTAAATTTTACGTTAAAAACCTTTCACAAATCGAAAAAAAATCTATGGGACACTTAATCTACAAACAGATCCACTATATGAGATTAAGTACACAAACCACTCTGCTACACAAGTTCAAGAGGCGAAAAGCCGAAAAAAAGAGCACAAGAATACAAAGTCCTCACCCCTTTGTGTTTCACTCACTGCTCTCCTTTTTCTTCACTATCTTTCTCTCCTCTTTCTCTCATACACTTGGATATACTTGGATTCACTTTTTCATCGTTTACAGTATATATATATATATTGTTGATCTGTCGAATATTCTATTCCTGACAAAATCTGTCCCTACCAATAATGTAAAGATACTCTGCATAAACAGTGCCCTAAGATCACGCATATCCTCTGGAGATTATGTATGCTTAGAAAATCTTCTAAGCTAGCAAGCATGGGCCCCACAGCGTTCTCTAATGGATGGTTAATTATCCATTGACCGGCTTCTCCATTAAGCCTTTCCTCCATCAGAATCCTTGGATGGTCAAATCTGCGGATCATCAACCACTATCTGTGCTCTTAGCTAACACAGCATCCTCGGGCCTTTACTGCATGAAGTCTTCGGCCACCCAGCATTGCGCATGCCTTTCTCTTTGCCTCCATGGGTCGATCAACTCATTGACTGGCCATCCTATACATATGGGCCATCCTGACAAAATGACAAACATTTCATTTTGCAAACCTGGCAAAATGGCAAATCTTCCATTTCGTAAACCTTCCATTTTGCCTTCTTGGCCGGTCAACGAGTTGACCGACCATTTTGGCACCAAAGAACTTCCGCAGCCTTTTGCCTCCTTAAAGCTTCCACGGCTTCTCCAGGCTGCACTCCATCAGCTTTACACAAAGGCTTCCTTACACCTTTGTCTCCTTTTGCCATCCTTCACCCGGTCAACTCCTGTTGACCGAAATCCACAGTCGTCCGTCTGCCTTGGCTATTTGCCTCTTAGCCGGCCAACTCTCTTAACCGGCGAGTGTACTCCGAATTTTCACTCCTGTATATTTTGCTCTCTGAAAATTCTCTGATAACGAATCAATTTATTGGGATACTCACAAGAAAGTGACCAGATCCAACAAATTTTTCCTCGTGACCTTGTAGGGAACCTTCGCCATTACCCGACAACCATCATCTCCTGCCTTCTGGCAGCTTCCCCTCAGCTGGGACTCCGGCATTAGCCTCTGTAAATCTCAATGACACCTTCCTCCACTTCACTAAGCCTGAAGTAAGTCCACTCCCCTTTAGCTCCTTCATCGCGGTCGTATCATTTTTCCTTACACTCCACCTTACAGCTTCCTCCTGCCACCTTGACCAATACCCCATTTGCCCACCTTGACCAACACAGGCCTTCATTAGGTATTGCCCCGATCTCCTACTTTCTCTTGCCATAATTGAGGCACCTTTGGTGAGTTTCCATTGGCCTTCACCAAATGCCATTCTGAAGCCATCCTCATCAAGCTTCCTAATTAAAATCACACTCAACTTCAAATCTGGGGCATGTCGCACACCTTTTAGAATAAGCTTGCTTCCATTGTTTGTTCTCAAGCAAACATCCCCGACGCCAACAACCCTCGACAAGCCACCATTACCCATCTTCAACACTACGTGGCTAACGGGCGTATAACTCTTGAAATAAGATTTCCTCGGTGTCGCATGGTGTGAGGCCTTACTGTCCATCACCCAACTCATCTCCTGGCACGGCAGGCTCCGTGTTTCCCTTGTGTGGACAACCAGGAGGTCTCCATCAGCGACAACTGAAACAAGGCATTCTCATCACCTCGTCCTTTTTTGCCTTTGTTCTCCTTTCCTTCTCTATTGTCACGCCTCCACTTATAACAGTATCTTTTAATGTGGCCCATCTTGCCACAATAATGGCACTCCTTGTTTTGAATCCTTGACCAGGAGTTACTTTGGCCCTTTTCTCTATACTTTGGACTTCTCTCATTGCTCCTTCCTCGTGACTCGATCACGAGTACCTCAGAGTGCTGAGCGATGGAGGTCCCTTGTGATCGCCGTCTCACTTCTTCGTTCAGCATAGTTCCTTTAGCCATCTCCGGTGTCATAATACCATTTGGAGTAGAGCTGGTAATGGTGATACGAATCACCTCCTATGAGTCTGGTAGGAATGCTAGGAACCATAGGCCTAACACTTCATCCTCAAATTTAATACCCATGCCACTCAATCGGTCCACACATCATTAAAACTCATTCAAGTGATCTGCAATGGACAAGTCGTCCTTGTATTGCACCTGCATCAGTTTCCTCAGGTGATACAACTTGTTGTTGCCTATTTTGGAAGCATACAGTGTCTCCAACTTCTCCCATTTTGCTTTCGCATTTGTTTCACTTCTAATGTGATTATACACATTATTGTCCACAAATTGCCTGATAAAGCCGCAAACCTTCTTGTGTTCAAAATCCCACTCTTCCTCTGACTTTTCCTGTGGTTTTTGTGCCGTAAACACAGTAATATGCAATGCCTTTACAAAAAGCAAATCGGACATCTTACTCTTCCACGTATCATAGTTTGTGCCATTTAAACATATCATCTTTCACCCTACCTCCATTTGTTAACGACAGAGTTTAACACCGGCCAAGAACCATATCTCTGATACCACTTGTTAGGATAGAAGGAAGCGAACGGACAAAATGACACAACGTCACGCACAGTGAAAGGGAAGAAGAAGCAGAGGAAGAGAATACCATGTTTTATGTGAAATACTCTTCACAAATCGAAGAAAAAAATTATGGGACACTTAATCTACAAACAGATCCACTATATGACGTTGGTTACACAAACCACTTTGCTACACAAGCTCAAGAGGTAAAAAAACTAAAAAACAGAGCACGAGAATTCAAAGTTCTCATCCTTTATGTTTCACTCACTGCTCTCCTTTTTCTTCACTATCTTTCTCTACCCTTTCTCTCATACACTTGGATATACTTGGATTCACTTTTTCACCGTTTACAGCATACATATATATATTATTGATTTATTGAATATTCTATTCCTGACAAAATCTATCCCTACCAACAATATAAAGATATTCTGCATAAACGGTACCCTAAGATCACGCACATCCTCCTGAGATTATGCATTCTCAGAAAATCTTCTGAGCTGGCAAGTATGGGCCCCACAGTGTTCTCTGGTGGAAGGTTAATCATCCATTGACCGGCTTCTCCATTAAGCCTTTCCTCCGTTAGAATCCTCGAACGGTCAAATCTACGGACCATCAACAACTATATGAGCTCTTGGCTAACACAGCATCCTCGGGCCTTTACTGCATGAAGTCCTCGGCCATCTAGCACCGTGCGTGCCTTCCTCTTTGCCTCCGTGGGCCGGTCAACTTATTGATCGGCCATCCTACACATATGGGCCATCCTAGCAAAATGACAAACCTTCCATTTTGCAAACCTTTCATTTTGCAAATTTAGCAAAATGGCAAATCTTCCATTTTGCAAACCTGGCAAAATGACAAACCTTCCATTTTACCTTCTTGACCAGTCAACGAGTTTACCGGCCATTTTGGTACCAAAGAACTTCCGCGGCCTTTTGCCTCCTTGAAGCTTCCATGGCTTCTTTAAGCCGCACTCCATCAATCGGTCAACAAAGTTGACTAGCACTTTACACAAAGGCTTCTTTACACCTTTGCCTCCTTTTGCCATCCTTCACCTGGTCAACTTCTGTTGACCGGAATCCACAGCTGTCTGTCTACCTTGGCTGTTTGCCTCTTAGCCGGTCAACTCTTTTGATCGGCCAATGTACTCCAGATTTTCACTCCTGTATATTTTGCTCTTTGAAAATCCTCTGATAATGAACCAATTTGTTGGGTTACCTATAAGGGAGTGACCAGACCCAATATATCCTTGATACTAGCTTGCACCATAGAATTTGCTCCACAAAGACAAATGCTACAGGCCTTATTCATTTAGTATCAAGTCAACAGATTATGAAATGAAGTACCCAACAAACCCAACAACTGTACAAGCTTCGGGACTATAGTTAATTAATTCAATTTTAACTAATTCCATTAATGCATTACAACTACAGTTGTTTCTTTATATGGTTTCAAGTTCTTCTTTCGGTTGGGTTTTCAATTGGCTTCCAACCAATTTAGTTTTGCTCCAACTGATTTCAGTTGGAATTTTCCTATATGTTCCTACTATTCATGCACAATAAAGGAAGATGTATTTCCTAACTTTCTTAGTTTTCCCCTCTCTGTCAGTTTCTCTCAAACTCTCATCTTTCTTCTCTCTCTCTCTCTCTTTCACTCCGCTAGAACCTTCCCTTTCTCCTCTATTTTCATCCGCGTCGTCTTCAACCAGCTGGTACGTGCAACATTTGGTGCTCTCATTGAGCCAAATGGCGGAGAGACTGATGGCACTCAAAACTTTCGTTGAAAGGCTTTTGACAGAGGTGAAAGATGTCGCCACAAACGTATGGTGAAATACAGAAGCCACTGCCATACTTTTGCCCACCAATGCACAATTCCAACAGACCTTCACCGAATTCCAACAATCTATCACTGAAATTCAATAATCCTTCACTCAACTCGAACGATAACGTCTATCGTCCTCACATTCCCCTTCGTTACCCACATCTATATCATTCGCAGCTTCACCCATAGTTATTTCTCAACTAGACACACCAATCGCTCTAAATCTTCATTTACCCCAACCTGAACTTCCTTCCTTTGTGGTGACTGTACAACCACATGCAAATCAAATCGAATGGCAAACTGTGCCGTCTGCAAATTCCCCGCTTCTTCAACCTCCCTCACCGTTTATGACTTCTACCTCTGACATTTTATCCCAACATGCTCAAGCTCCACCAATCTTGCCTCACACACAAACCAATGCCCAAATCATCTCCCATTTTTGTTTGCCCAAGCTCAAAATTCCATTGTTCACTACCAAAAATTTTATTCTTGCTGGCATAAAGTCAATGACACTACGTGATCAAAAACTTGTGGAGTTGCAGGACTGGTCTAGCGATCTTGTATTTTCAGAAGATGGCCTAGGAAAAACTCTTATTCTTACTTCTATCTAAATGTTGCAAGAATTGAACAACTCTATGAGTGTTTTTACTTTAACAACTGACTACTCTTTTACTCTTGATGACAATACTACAGATGATGGCATATTTGAGAGGGGTGGTATTATCATTCAAGTGAAGCAGCCTAAGGTGTTACAATTCAAGATTCTTTTGCGTGATTTCCTTTTTCCATTCAAGCACAGATGAAGAAAATGTGATTTGCTTTTGCATAATTTTTTTACGTTTGATCTCCCGACTCTCCTTCAATTGGCATTTCAAACATTGGATATGTTTATACTAGAGTTGGGTTGCTATCCTATTGTTAGATTAGAAGAAGATGCCTGCAATTTAATTTTATTTGTCACTTGCATAAATGTTACTTCCGGTGATATGAAGCTTGGAGAAATTGACCACAATTTTCTTCGACACTTCCACTTTGGTGTAGGGGCTATTTTGAATCCCATGGCTGCCTTGTTGGGTGGTATTATTGGATAGGAAGTTGTTAAGGCCTACATTGGGAAGTTCCACTCACTCTTTCAGTTCTTCTACTTTGGTTTTGTAGAGTCTTTTTCTACTAAATCTGTCTCTCCATCTGAACTGCCCCATGGACACCTTACTTTGCTTCAAGCAGCAGACATCACTTGCACCATCTCTCTTCATGTACTAGACGGCCAATCGGTCTCTTCCACCTTGCGATTATAGGGGCTCATCTTTGGCCATTTGGTGATTGTACTGAATGAGTGTGGCTCTACTCAAGTTACAACTTTATCTTCCAAAATTGGTATCAGCATTGGACCCTCATTTCTAACTCTTGATTGCTCAAATGCTAACAAATGTTTTTCCCATAGAGCTCAATACCTCTTGGAGACAATCTCAAATTTTGGTTTCATGCTTCATTTATTTATATATGGAGTGAAAATAGATATAAGTTCACTATGGCAAAGTATAGGAGGAAAGGCCATATTAATCGGTCTCTTTAGCTACTTTGTCTCATTGAGACTTGAACTCATTGTACGTATTAGTTATCCATGGATGTCATGTGCTCCTCTTGTTGTTAACCCACAAGGTTCATAGCTTCTTTTGGTTCCAATTCCTAGATTAAAACCTCAACAGCTTGTGCTGGCTTCTAAGGCTAACAAGAAGCCTAAGAGTAAGAAGAATGGGAGGAAAACTAAGCAAATTGTGAGTATCAGTTTTCTTGGGTTGCTGTTTTTTATCCTACTCCTTGGCAGACTTGTGCCAATTGTTGATGTTAGCCATAGAGGAATTGGAGACATGGTCAATATCTGTGATTCTCACAAGGGTAAGGTTTTTCCAGTTGGTGGTCATGTTAATGGAACAGATCAAGGCGGAAATGTGGGGCCTCAAGTGGGAAAATTTTTTCACGAAAATAGATATTGTAAGGGAATACATTGCAGGAGGCTTAAGTCAGATAAGGAGTAGAAAGAATACGTGTTGCAATTCAAGCCCGGTTCAGATGGGTTTGCCCCTGTGGATAATGCCAGTGAGCCTCTCATTGCTTCCTTGTTTGTACCAAGGATTGACAAGCTAGTAAATATTGATGGAAACTTGATTATTCATTCTGTTTTGGCCACCAAAAAAGCTAGGGCATCTAGTGCTACTGAAGTTAAAAGGGCTGGTGAAGAGACTAGCTTAGTACTCGTCAAAAGTTCTGGCCTGCCTTGTCCTATTCCTAGAGTTAGAAGGAATTACGTAAGGCAATCTCAACCTAACAAGGATGTAAGTACACATCGAAGGGCTCTTAGTTCTGGTCCTACTGATGACTTCAAACCATCCACATCATACAAATCTGATGGTAAGCAACAAGAATGATTCCATGAAGGCCTTGCAGGTCCTATGCTCAGTTCCGACATGTGTACTAAAGATATTCAATTTGAGGTCTCATCAACCCCTCAACCAATAGTTCTTGCAGCCACTGCATCTAATAACACTGCGCCAAAAGGTCTGAAGCCCCCACAACTTAAAATAGGTAGGAATAGAAGGATTCTCCATGGACATCCAATTCCCCTAGGTGTTGCTTCTTCTATTAGTCTTGGATCTGGTTTGCACGCCTTTGTTTTGTATCTAGGTCCTCATATTGCCCAATTTACCAAAAAGGCACTGCCATGTGGTCGAATTGATTTGAAAATTGCTCC
Organism: Nepenthes mirabilis; assembly: GCA_025585075.1. Classification (NCBI taxonomy): domain Eukaryota; kingdom Viridiplantae; phylum Streptophyta; class Magnoliopsida; order Caryophyllales; family Nepenthaceae; genus Nepenthes; species Nepenthes mirabilis. The sequence continues at coordinate 1,905 of JAODPA010093088.1, read as the reverse complement.
ATATGATACCATACAATTGAAACAAGGTCCTTCCTAGCTTAGTAAGGATTGCTCTAAATTTGAACCTTCATTGTTTAACTCTCTTTGTGGGACACGGATTCCTTTTAGCAGCATCTTGCCTCAAGTTCAGTTAGAAGCCATTTTATGGGGCATTGGAACTGCATTGGGAGAGTTTCCTCTGTATTTTATTTTTAGGGCAGTAAGCTTGTCGGGTAGCAAATTGGATCCCATGAATGAATGGGCTGCTTAATAGAAGATAATGGAGCCGTGGACCCTTGTTTGAAGCAATTTAAACACTAGCTTATATCACATTTACAGTACTTGAATTTCTTTACGGTTTTATAGCATGGAAAATTTATTTCACAACTACTCGTTCAATGCCACTCCCAGCCGACCGCTGAAGTTACATGAGAGGCAACAGCAATAGCTCACCAAGATTTTCCTTCGTTCAAGATTAAGGATAAGGTTCTCTTGATGAAGAGGATAATATTATAGACCTTATTCATTCAATATCAAGTCAACCAATTATGAGACAAATCTTTGTGCAAACCACTAATGAAAGAATTATTTCCACATGGGAAACCACTAATGGACAACAGATTATATCTGTTTATCCTCTATTAACTGGTTTAAAAATAATCAAAGATAATTTAACTATTCAGGCTGCTCCATTTAAAATTGAAGATAATCATGAAAATAATAGTCATACACAATTAGAAGATATTAAAAAAATCTATGAATAAAATAATTATCAATTTTCATATACAATTACACCTTTACAAAAATCTCCTGTACCTATGGTTGGAACATTAGAATTTTCTTCAACTCGTACAGAACTTTTATTAGAAAAATTAGCAAATAAAATTAACAATTTATCATCCTCTTCTACATCAACACCTAAAATATTTCCTACAATCCAAACAATCGATCAAATACCTAATACAACACCTGAAATTGATACTAACATTCAACCTATACAAACTTCATTTACAAAAAATTATTATCAAAGATCAATGCCACCTGATATTCAATATGAAGAAAGAAATCAATATTCTTCAAAAACTTTTGATTCCCGTGCTATACATGAATGGAATATTGAAGGCAAATCTGAATATGAAATTACATGTATATTTCATGAAATGGGAATGTTAGCTGTAGCTTATCGAGCAGTCAATAACATATCAGAACACTTGGCTACAAAATATATTTTAATTGGTTTCACTGGTATCCTTAGATTTTGGTGAGATAATGTATTAACCCCACATGAATGAAACCATATTATGAACCATGCAGAGACTATTCAACAAGAAGGACTTAATGGGGAGATACAATTTGTTCAACAAGAAAACTCTTTAGAAATACTTATAGCCACGATTAGTCAAGCACTTTTAGAAAATGCTGAAGATGAATTAATTAGTTCAAAAATCATATTAACAAATCTTAGATGTCCAACACTCTAAGATTTTAGATGGTTTAAAGATATCTTTACCACTCATATTTTCTGTTGAAGAGACTACAATGAACCTCTCTGGAAAGAAAGATTTGTTACTGGACTTCCTACGATTTTTGCCAAACGAATTCTAACTAAACTCATAGACTTTGGAGGAGGTAAAATACTATGGTCTAATATTAGTTATGGTCAATTATTTGTATTTATTAAAAATGAAGGATTACAATTGTGTCAAGAGAATAAAGAACATAATAAACTCACCAAAGATAGTAAACAATTTAAATCATAACTTGGCTCATTCTGTTATCAATATGGAATGGAAAAATTAAAAGCACCATCACAACAAAAAACTAAGGTTTTGAAATATTTAAAAAATAAAAATCAATCTCAAAATACATATTACAAATCCAATAGAAAAAAAATCATCTTCTAAATCTAAACCTACAACTAAATCT
>JAODPA010093077.1:0-23093 GCA_025585075.1 Nepenthes mirabilis | reverse complement strand
AGGGCCCGTTTTTGAATCTTACGATTTCAAATGCTCATTAATCATAGCGTTCATAACAAGGGAATGCATATTTTCCATTTTCTTCATGTTAACCAGAATAGCATTTTGTTAAGGGATCCGGTCATTGTGAATCGGATAGAATTTCATGAGATTAATCGTTCAGCTATCATGTATACATGGTTGGGATGTGGTGATTCATTTCTTAGACTTTCATTTAGGATATTCTTTCATCATTAATCATGGGCTATATGATTCTCATCGTCTGGGTGGGTATTGGAATGATCATATCATTAATAATCACAGTACAACAAATAGTGAGTATGAGAATACTTGCCTCGATGTGCTCCGTATTTTCTTCAACTGGCTTGTGCTCGGAATCGGATTCAAAAGCCTCCATTTCCTTCCTTCCTCTTTGTGGTTCCTCCTCTCTCTTTCTCTCTCTCTCTTCCTCTCCCCTCCTTCTCCCGCGTTCGCTGGCCGCTGGCCTGCCTGCCTATTTATAGGCGTCGGGCCGCTCGAGCGCCCGGCGAGCGAGCGTCGAGCGGTCTGGTTCTAGATCCTTCAGCTCGAGCGGAGCTCGAGCGGACAGCGAGCGCTAGAGCTTTCTAGAAGCTTCTGGAAGGTTCGCTCGAGCGGCTGGCGGGCGGGAACTTTTCGGAAGGTTCTGGAATATCCGCTCGAGCGGGCTTCGAGCATGCAGCAGGCGGCTAGGCTTGTGGTGTTTCGGCTCGAGCGGTTGATTGAGCATGCATCAGGCGGCGGGCTGTTTTGAGCGGACTCGAGTGTGTGTTGAGCGGGGAAGCTTCGGGTGGCATTTTCTTCACTAAAAGTCCCCAGATTTTTACCATGTTCCTCTATTTATTTATCCAATATTCTATTATTATGTAGAGAAATATTCCTAACCTCATGTTAATTCTATTTTTGATTTGGGAACCTCACAGTAGCCCGGAGCAAACAAAAGAGCTATGCAGACCGGAGGAGATCTGTATTAGAATTTGAAAAAAGCGATTTTGTATTCCTAAAGGTATCACCATCCAAGGGAAAGTACAGATTTGGGGTAAAAGGAAATCTGAAGCCACAACTTATTGGCCCTTTTGAAGTTCTAGAAAGGATCAGAGAAGTAGCATACAGACTTGCACTACCTCCGAACTTGGCAGAAGTACATGACGTGTTTCATGTATCAATGCTTCGGAAGTATGTCCATGATCCTACTTATGTAATTGAGTATGAACATTTGACAATTGACAAGGACTTGTCATATGTAGATGAACTAGTGAAAATCTTGGATTGAAGGGAACAGAGACTATGCATCAAATCAATCGCTCTAATAAAAGTGCTCTGGAAGAATCACTCATCCGAAGAGGCAACTTGGGAACAAGAGGAAGAGATTCGGAACCAATACCCCTATTTATTTTCTCAAGGTTAGTAACTTTATTTAAAATTTCGAGGATAAAATTTCGATAAGTGGGGGAGATTGTAATGGCCCAGATTCTAGAACATAGGAAATTCCAATTATCAAGTCCTTATAATCCGGTCAATGCCAGTTGACCGGAAAATGTAATAAGAAAAGTAAAATCGGCTTTAAGATAAAATCAAGTTCGGCCTTGCATGATGAAAAGAAGTCCTGATTTCCTTGATGAAAAGAAGTCTGGATTTCCTTGATGAAAAGAAGTCCAGATTTCTTTGATAAAAATCGAGTCCGGCGTTACTTGATGAAAATTGAGTCCGACATTTGTTTGATGAAAACCGAAACCGGCCTTGAACATGTTTTGAAATTGAGTTTTGTTCCATTGAAGGCCGGAGTACATTATATAAATGTATGGCCGAAGTGGTCTTGAAGGATGGAGTGACTTTGTGTATTGGAGGCCGGAGTAGATTATGGGAAAGCCAAAGTTGATAATCTGGTGAACGGGTGTTGACTGGAAGTCGTGTAGAAGGAATTGAATGTGTTTACACGAGAAAGCTAAATTCTATTAAGTTCAGTGAACCAGGATTAATTAAGAAATCTAAATCCCGTTAAGTTCAGTTAACTAGGAATTAATGAACTCCTTAAAAATGTAAAACCATAAATGGTCTAATTAATAAGGAAACTTTTTGGAAAATGTAGAGTCATAAATAAGAAACATTCTCCCTATATTGTCAATCATTAATAATGAAACATTTGTCCTGTATTGTCAATCATTAATAATAGTCATCAGGCCTAAGACCTATAAATAAGAACCAGAGGAGTAAGAAAAAGGCATGCAATAGAATTTCTAGTAAATAGAGGCCAAAAGATCAAGGTAAAGTAGAAGAAACCCAGGTAAGAATAAATATCAAGGCAAAGTAGAAGAGACCCAGGCAAGATACCCACCCCTGTTTTTTAAAGTTCATGATTAAGCATGTTTGCTACGTAAGTATATATATATGATATTCTTATGAAATTACGTATGTATGAAGTTTATTATGTTCTTGTGATTTATCGTTCTTAATCGCATGTTTAAAAGAAACTCTGTTATTCATAATGATCATTTTTCTTCTGCTTGGAAATATGATTACTTGTCAATTGATATGAACTTCGATAATTGCATGTTTAAAGAAAAGAGCTCCGCCCTTTTGAAGAAAAAGTACTAGGCTCTTTTTAAGAAAAAGTACTCCGCCCTTTTTAAGAAAAAGAGCTCCGCCTTTTTGAAGAAAAACTACTCCACCCGTTTAAGAAAAAGAGCTCCGCCCTTTTGAAGAGAACTCCGCCTTTTGAAAAGCGCTTCACCCTTTTGAAGAAAAAGTACTCCGCCGTTTAAGAAAAAGAACTCCGCCTTTTGAAAAGAGCTCCACCCTTTTGAAGAAAAGTACTCCGCCTATTTAAGAAAAAGAGCTTTGCCCTTTTTAAAATAAGAATTCCGCCTTTTTGAAAAGCACTTCGTCCATTTGAGAAAAGAATTTCGTCTTCTTGAGAAAAGAGCTCCGACTTTTAAAAGAACTTTGGCATTTGAACTCTGGATTTAAAGACCTCCGGTTTTAAGGAAAATGGACTCCGGCTTTTAAGAAAAATAACTTCGGCTTTAAGATGATTAAAGGAAAAGTTATGCGGAATTCAATTGATGAAATTAAGAATAAGGCTAATGTATGTAATCTGGAGAGCAAGTGAAACTCTATGACTTCCGACTTTTGAACCATGGCCATTAAAAGATATGAACTAAGAACTGAGTTTCTATTAAACTTGCTGTTAAAAATGGATGAAGGATATTGGAGTGACACTTGAGGATTGCCTCCTGGGCCACGGGAGGGGACTTTTGGTGGCATAAGACTTTTGGACTACGGCCCCGTATGCCGGGTTAAAGGCATTATCTCCCGCCTCGGGTAGCATAATGAGAGGATACGGCTTTAGGTTGCGGGGTTACACACAACCCATCCTCGATGTAGTCCGCTCCCGTCTGATCCCTAAAGATGATAAGAATTACGAATGGTTTTATGGGTTCTTTGAAAACAAAATAATAAGAATAAGAAATAAAGAAGAAAAGAAATAATGATTTTCGTATGCTAAGTTATGTTATGAAACTTTGTTTTGATCCGCTTATATATATGTTTATGTTTTCTGCTTGTGAGTATCTTGCTGGGCTTTGTGGCTCACTCTTGTTATTTTCAGATGACAAAAGGCTCATGGAGGACGAAGGTGTAGCCAAATAGTTCGGCTAGCCGGAGCTGATTAAATGAAGAACTTAATTTTATTTCCTTTTAATGTTTTGAGAAAACTTGTAAAATGATTCCGCTATTTATGACGCTATGGATGTTGTAGTATGTTTTCGTGATTTCTTGTTCGTTAATGTTATTGAAAGGTTTAGTAAGCATCTTAGACTTTCAAGTCCGGCTAGCCTTAATGTTGGCCGGCCTAGTGTGAAATTAAAATCGGAAGGCCAGCTCATGCAGTTCGGCTTCAATCAATCCAGTGTAAGAAAGAAAAGTAAAATTTTTATGTCCATTAATATTTTTTTATCTTTTTAAGACTTGACAGCGGCTTTATGAGTGGAATTAAGTTCGGTCCGTCACATGATGAGAAAGAGTGACTTAGAGCTCAATCTGAAGACTTTTGATGATTCTGAAGTATTTTGAAGTTATCTTGAAGAAATTGTTGGATGTAAAGATCTAAATTTTGATTCATGGTTCATTTATACTTTTAGATATTTATGTATATATGGGTTTTGTATAGAAATATATGTGATGCATGTGATGAATAGGAAACTATGCTTCCGTAGGTTTATAGTTGTACTTCCGCTATGTTCTTTCTGGTATCTGTACAATCCTTGTTGGCACCTCTCATCTGGATTCTAATATAATTAATTGGATTGTTGAATTAAATGCTATGGATGGCATCTATGGTCATGTGAAAGCATGTTGTAGAAAAATTGTGGTATTTATAGATAGTTATGTGTTGTACTGATCCTTCTTTTGTATTATGGTCGAGATTTTGAGGTGTAGATATTATGTATGCTCTGTACTGATGTAAATAAGCAGGTAATATATTTGGATTTTTGTCCAATTTTAGATAGAACTCTGCCGAATTTCTGCAGAAATTACTAATGTAAATTTAGGATTTCTATTCTGAATCTGTCTGACGGAGAGTCCTATGGGAATTAGGACCCGTTCCGTCATACTAGGCAAGTTAATTTGTCAATTGAATAATCAATTTAGTGGAATTATGTGAATTCCCGTTTACAAAACCCTAACCCTACGCCCATGTTGTTTCGGGCTTCAATTTTTGGGGCTTTTGATTTATTTGAGACTAGAATATGATTATGCATAACTTGGGTAAGTTAATTTACCGATTGGGTATCTGAAATTGTGAAATTTGGTGGAATTTCATTCACGAAGCCCTTAACCAGTGCCGGAACACTATTTGAGTTTCAATTTGGGGGTTTCCTTAGGCAGGCCTCAACACAGAATCGGAAGGAGAGGGGAAAGAGAAGAAAAGGAGAAAATCTTCCATCTAACTCTGATCAAGCTCAGGCAAGTGTACTCCGGACGTTATATACCATTTTTATAGTGCTTTAGTATCTCTGTGACTGTATTTATGCTCTAAAAACATGTTTCTCCATATTTTACATAAATAAAGTATGTTTCTGTAAATTAATCGGACAGATTTTATGTTTAAATGTATATACTACAATATCTGGCATCGATTTCATGAAAATGCATGTGTTAAGTGTCCGTTTATCATCTGATAATTTCGGCCAAACCCTATGTACGAAAATGATGGGTTTTGATGATTTTTACCCATAATCTCTGTTATATAAAAGTTAATTTGTACTGAAATAAAGCTCCTAATGTAAATTGATTCTGAAAATTTTACACGGACTTATACTGATAAATCATTGTGGATTTCTAAAGCAAAACTGAATAGTTTTAGACTATTACTGTATATTTTGAAACTAACTAAAGTGTTATTAGGAAACTCTGACCGACTTTTTAAATTAAAAAGGGTTTTCAGTTAAGAAATAAGAAGAAACTATCTCTGATACTATTAATTAGGACCCATGACTGATATACTGTCATGTGAGGTTTTTCAACATGCCTTAAGATATTATTGTAGTAATTGAGGATAACTCTGTCCATGGAGTTATGCGTGATCCACCGTCCTCGGGGCATTATACAGGGAGGATACTGTTCTAGATCCCACGGAAGGGATCGATCCCACGAGAAGGGATCTACTGTTATTGTTTCTGACCTTAGATTGTGTAGAGTGAATATAATCTATCCTCAATTATTCTCCTCCTCAACTAGTAGGGTACACTAATTGGGTCCTTAGGATATTTAATTAGAGTTTCTGACGAAAGCAAATGAGATTTGGAACTATTTTATGAAACTGCTGCCTGATTAAATAGAATCATGCTATGCTCCTGTTTCCATGATCTGCTTTTGTTCTTCTAATCTAATTTTAATGTGTTTTTCTGTCTTAGCATGACTTATGTTTCCTGAGACCTGTTTATATGGAAATTATATTTTCCTCATGATTACTGTACGTGTTTCTACTCAACTGTATTTATGTTCTGATAATGTCTCCGCATTACTGGTTTATCGCATTCATGCCTAAATTGCAACTGTAATTACCTTATTGTATTATGTTCTGCATGAGAGCATTATATTATGTATATTTTAGTACCTTGCTGGATTTCAGCTCACTATTTTACTATTTTTCCTCCCTACAGATAAGGATATAGAGAAGACACTGGAGGATCACGTGTAGCTAGAGATTAACAAGGAAGGTTCTGGAGCCTCGGTAAAACTTTGAAGATTACCTTGGTGTAATACTTGGGAGACTCTGATAGTTTTAACTATAATATCTTAATTGTGGATGGAACTATGTATAAATGACTATAGTATGTTCTGTAAACTGCTAGAACTGTAATTATGCTTCCACAGATTATATCTTGGATATAGATACTTTCACTATATATTTTTCTGGTTTTCTATACAGGTCCTAGACGGCATCTCTTGTTAGAATTTTGGTATAGTGGATAGGGTTGTTAAATTAAGCCATGGATGGCAATTGTGGTCTTGTGAATGTGTGTTGTAGGAAAACTGTGGAATTGTTGATAGTTGTGTGCTTGTACTGATCTTGCTTTTGTATTATAGTCGAGATTTTGAGGTCTGAATATTATGTATGCTCTGTACTGATGTAAATAAGTAGGTTATATTTTGGGTTTTCGTCAAGTTTAAGATAGAACTCTGCCGAAATTTCTATAGAAATTACTAATGTAAATTTAAGATTTCTGATTTGAATCTGACTGATGAAGAGTTCTATGGGAATTAGGACCCGTTCCGTCACACTTAGTCTAAAGACCTTGAAAGATTTGAAGTACTTGGAGATCTTAAAAAGAGACAATTGAATTATAAAGACCTTATTTTTGATATATGGTTTTGTATATGGATCTTATGCATATGGATTATTATATATAGAATGTATTTGATGAATGTGATGAAATAGAAATTGTGTTTCCACAGGTTTATAGTTCTACTTCTGTTATATATTTTCTAAATTCTATACAAGTCCTAGATGGCATCTCAATTCTGAACTATTAGTATAGTGGATAGGACATATGAAATATAAGCCGTAATGAATTATATGGCATGGTGTTGTTCTATATAATTATAGGTTTGTATTTCAGTTAGCCTAGTTTTAGGAAAATCTCTACCCATTTTTCTTTAAATCTTTAAGTTGTTAATTGGGTTTAGCCTTCTATTTTCTGTAATAACAGAAAATTCTATGAACAAAAAAAAATCGTTCCGTCAGAATACCTATTGATATAGAATGACAAAATCCTAATCTTTTTAGGAACATTACAACCCTTGCTAACTTACTTAGCAACTTACTTGGCGCACGAGTTAATTCCTACTTTTTGGAAGCCTTAAAGCTCCTTCAACAGCTTCTAACCGATACTCTTCCGATTCTGCACAAATCCTGAGAGATTAATGTCAATTTTAATTGCCTCTAAACCATCCATTAAAATAAACCGGCCTGATCTATTCCTCCAAATACATACATTCTCAAGATTCCCATAACTAGAGTCTCTAACAGCCACCTACTGACTTCAAAAGGGGCGGTCTTATTTTCTAAATAGACTAAATGTCTATTTCCTAAGTTGATTAACCTTGCCTCTCATTCAAAATGCATAACCTTATTGCAGGACATCATATCCGTTTGATGTAAATTACACAAATATCCTCGAGTATCTTTTCAACAATAAAAGGATTCCCACCATTGAAAGATTAATTTCAGATCATCAGTTCCACTTATTCTCCATATCAACCAAACAAAACAAATATTCCTCCTTCCAGTCGAATACTCATCTAACTATTTGTCAAAATCCCCAATTACTGATAAAACTTTAACATTTAGCAACTTAATATTTTATCGTCAAGCCAAGTTATTCTTCCAAATCAAACCTCTCAATCTTTCACAATAATCTAACTAAAACACAAGGGCCTTACCGCTGGATTATCCTTAAGGAAAATCACAAGGGTTTTCCTTTCAAGCTTTCATAACCATACTAGTTCCGATAGCGGGATCGGTTCGTAATGATCCTTCACCTGTCTTATGAATATCTTAATCTCAGAGACTTCTAATCATCAAATCATTAACTTCTGATTGTTCAAAGTTCACCAAATATCCTCATCGGTTACACTTGAATCCTCAAGATCATTTCTGATCTCGGCACAATCTCAACAACACAAGGCCAATTTCTTTCTCAATTAAGAGTTCACTCATCTGCTGTCCTCAATCCATAGAATTTACAAAAGAAGACACAAATACAATCACTCAATAATTAAGAATCTTCAAGATGAGGGAAAACATATCATGTAAATCATGGAAGAAACAAAAGAACATATAAATTCCAAATCAATTAAAACATAAATCAAATTCCACAATCAAGGGAATACCTCCATCCACCTCTCGGGGTACTTCAGCATCTTGAAACGTCGTTGCAAGTGTTTTAGCCAAGACAATGGACTTCTTTGCTTCTCGTCTGTGATGGAATGAATCCTAATTCCCATAGGATCTTCCATCAGACAGATTCAAAACAGAATTCATAAATTTAAATCATCTATTTCTGTAGAAATTTTAACAGAGTTCTATCTAAAACTGGACAGAAACCCAAATATACAACTTGTGTATTATAACTTGTATAAGCACACAACTAATCCAAAGTACCACAATCCATCCTATAACACATATACACAGGATCGCAAGGCCATATCCATCTATGGCTTTAACATAATTCTATCTCCTAAATCAGAAACATATAAGAGATATAGTTTAGGACCTGTACGAAATCCAGAGAACAGAATAGCGGAAGCAACTATGTAAACCTGTGGAGGCATATTTTCTACTTCATCACATGCATCACATACATTTCATATACTAAATCCATATACACAGAATTTATATACAAAATCTAGTATTTACATTCAAACTATTTCTTTTCAACTATGTAAAATACTTCAGGTCTCTAAAAGTCTTCAAGCTAAACTTCAAATTACTCTTTCTTATTTGGTACTAGCTCTATAGTCTCATCTGGAAAAAAAAACAGTAATTAGTGAGCTAAAATCCAACAAGGTACCAAAACATGCAGAGCATAATAATTTTATGCAAAACATATATTCATTAAGACAGAAAAACACGATGATATTAGAAGAACAGGAGCATTCATGTGAATAGGTTTTAATAAATCATAATTCATGCTTTCCTATAAAATATAAATATACTAGATCAGAAATCGCGATAATAAAAAGAACAAAAGCATTCACAAAAAACAGGAAGGATGCATAATTCTATTTAAACACGTGTCAAAATACATGAGACAGTTCTAAATCTCATTTGTTTCTCAGAAATTCTATGTTCTATATTCTAGGGACCCATCTAGTATACTCTACTAGCCGACGGGTGAATAATCGAGGATAAATTGTATTGAATCCACACAATCAAAGGCCGATAGTTCAATAGTTTGATGGTATATTTCTCGATTCGATAGTTCGATGGTTTGATTGTATCCTTGATTACCATAACTGTAACGTTCTAAGGCATGCTGTAAGGACCAAATTGTTTTGAGTTGAGGGGAAATTGATCCATAACTGTTGACCGGAAAGCATGAGGGGAAATCATAATCCGGTCAACACTTGTTGACCGAAAAGCTTAGAGGAAGACTTATCCGGTCAACCGGAGTTGACCGAAAGGGGAAAGAGGAAAGTAATCCGGTCAACGCCAATTTGACTAGGAAATGTTAAAGGTAAGTTAATCCAGTCAATGTCAGTTGACCGAGATACGTAAAATCCGGTCAATGCCAGTTGACTGGAATATGTAAGAAGGAGCAATGAAATTCGGTCAATACCAGTTGACCAGAAACGCGAAAGAGAAACCTAATCTGGTCAACGATAGTTGACCAAAAATGAAGGAAGAACATTTAAAAGAATTAAAGGCGAATCAGAGTAAGATGGAGGCCGGAAGTGCTAAGACAATAGAAAGTCCTAAAAGGAGACATAACCGGTCAATGCTAGTTGACCGAAAACAATAAGGAAGCCCTTACGAAAAGTAGAGTCAGGATGACCATGCTTGAGTAGGTAACCTACTCCCAACCACCCTGATGACCTTATAGAAAAGAAGCACAAGCAGTTGACCTGCCCTACTTACTACCACCAACCCCAATGCCTATAAGTTATGGCTCCGTGAGTTAGGATAGGAAGTTGGGCAAACGACCAGGTGAAGGTGCTAAGAACTTCGAGCCAGAACCAAGTAAAGGGTTCATAGATCCAATCCAGGCAAGTGTACCCCGCTTAAATTCATGATTTACTACAAGCGTACTCATCTTTCTATAGTTCATGTTTGCAATGCAAGTATGTCTGATTTTTAATGAACTTATATTACGGTATGTATGATATTTGTTCTAATCATCTGGATTTCTGTTAATGCCATATTTAAAGGAAGCTCTGTTATGTGTTCTCATAAAGATATTTATTTTTTTACCTTGCATAAATTCTATCCACGAACAAGCTTTTACTTGCATAAAACTGGCATTTGCCTTTGATTTTAAAACAGGGCTTGATTTGAAACTGGCCTTATAGAATAATTGAAATCGACTTTAATCGAAACCGGTATTTGCCTTTGAATTTGAAACTGGCCTTATAGAATAATTGAAATCGACTTTAATCAAAACCGGCATTTGCCTTTGAATTTGAAACCGGCCTTGATTTGAAATCGGCCTTATAGAACAATTGAAATCGGCCTTAATCAAAACTGACATTTGCCTTTGATTTTGAAACCGGCTTTATAGAATAATTAAAATCGTCCTTAATCAAAACCGGCATTTGTGTTGAATTTTGAAACCGGCATTGCCTTGTGAGTTTGAAACTGGCCTTGTAAAAAAATTTTGAAACCGGTATCTGCTTCGTGATTTTGAAACCGGCCTTGTATCACGAATTTCAAACCAGCTTTGTAAATAACGTATAAGTTCTGTGATTTGAAACTGGCTTAAAGAATATGATTGATCTCCGGTTTTTGACATAAGACCTCCGGCTTTGATGAATGAGACCTCCGACACTTTGATAAAAGATCTTCGATTTTAAGATATTAAAGGAAAGGCTTTACGGACTTCAAATGCTAAAGTTAAGAACAATGGCTATAAGAACAAGGAAAAATGTATGTAATCTGGACAGCAAGTGGAACTCTATAACTTTCAATTTTTGAACTACGATAGATGGCAATCGAAAGATATGAACCAAGAACCGAGTTTCCATTAAGCTTGCTGTTATAATCAGATGAAGGATATTGGAGTGATACTCGAGGACTGCCCCTAGGCCACAGGGAAATTTCTGGTGGCACAAAGCTTATGGACTACGGCCCCATATGCCGGGTAAAAGGCATTACCACTTGCCTCTGGGAATATAATAGGAGGATACGGCCTTAGGTTATGGGGTAGCGCACAACCCTTTCTCGATGTTGTCCACTCCCGTCCGGTCCCTAAAGATCATATGCATTTCGTTCAGCTTTTATGAACTTTCTGAAGACAAGATAATAAAGACTAGAACAAGGAACTCTGAACTTAAAAAGAAACGATATGGTGATTTTTGTATGCTAAGTTATGTTATGAAACCTTTACTTTGATCTGATGACATGTATGTTAATATTTTCTGCATGTGGGTACCTTGTTGGGCTTTGTAGCTCACTTTTATTTTTTTCAAATGATGAAAAGCTTATGGAGGACGAAATTGAGTAGAGTCATATGAAGTAACTAGACGGCATAGCTGGCCGGAGCTGATCAGTGAAGGAATTGATGTATTTTCTTTTGATGTTTTTAGAAGGACTTGTAAAATATTTTCGCTGTAAAAGAATTTATGGATGTTAGCATGTTCCGTAATTATAATGTGGAAGAATGAAGTTGATATTTCTAGTAGCATCTCATTTCATGTCAACGATTTCATGTTCGACCAACCTTAATGTTGGCCGGCCACGTATGGAGTTAAAACTTTGATGGCCAACTCAAGGAGTTCGACCTTAAGCGATCTTGTGTACACGATAGGGTGTGTTTAAAAGAAAAGAAAAATTTTTATGTCCACCAAGTTAGTATTATACCATGTATGTGTAAAGGTTAGGTTTGACGGTGGCAATATGTGATGGAATGTGGTCGGTCCATCACAGTTGGTATCAGATAAAATTGAGATGCTTTAGGTTTGATCTAAATCAATATGGAAACTTAAGACAGGATTAGTTAAGGATAAAAAGGAGTTAGCATTACTTATGCTTAGGGCGGAGTATTATGTGTTAGCCGCCTTTGGCTAGTAATCTAACCAAAACGTTCTTTTTAGGAATCAAAGTTGTTGCTGAAGACATGTTTAATAGAGAAAAATGAGCCATCCGGACTAACAATCCTCCGGACCCGGAGACAAGGTACTTGAACCTGCTAGATAGGATGGCTGATGTCATAGAAGCCTTGGCTCCACCAACTCCGGTGACTGCCTTAATTCCTGTTCATCAGGAGAAGTCGGTCTACGATTACTTTACCAATGAACAAGTTCCTAAATTCTTCAGAGAACTCGACCCGTTAAAGACGGATACCTGGATCCAGTGATTAAAGAAGGTGTTTACGGAAATTAAGTGTCCTATCGGAGATAAAGTTTTGTTCGCCACCTCTAAGTTTGTGGGTGAGGCCCACCATTGGTGGGAGATGTAGAAGAGAGTCCATGAGGTGCTAGAAGGGGAAATTACTTGGGGAATGTTCGAAGCAACATTTTTGGAAAAATATTTTCCTGCTAACCTTCACGGACAGAAGGAAGATGAATTACTTCGCTTAAGGCAAGGTGCTTGCACTTTGGCCGTGTATGATGCAAAGTTTGCAGAACTATCCCCCTATGCTCCTTATATGGTGAAAGACCGTGAGAGAAAGGCTAGAAGATTCTTTGAAGGATTAAGAGACGATATTAGGAGACATCTCTCAACTTTAAAATTGGCAACGTATGGGGAGGTATTAGAGAGGGCCGTTATTTATGAGAAGGAACTGGAAAGAGGAAAATTTTTTAGACAGAGGAGTTTTAATCAGGCTTCAAGGGCCAGTGCTAGTGGAGGACCTTCTAAGAAGGCAAAAACCGTTGAAGTCCAGTATGGAGCAGGACCAATCTGTACAGACTTTTCGAGCGTCTAACAATACATGTGATCATTGTGGAAGGGCGCATGAAGGGAAACTGTGCTATAAGAAGCTGAGTGTCTGCTATAACTGTGGCCAGGGTGGACACATGATCAAGAACTGCCCACTCGCCAAGCAAGCCCCAGAATTTAAGTCCCGCATTCCAGCTAAGCTGTTTGCTATTTCTGCAAAGGAGGCTGAAGCCTCTACTGAGGTAGTAGAAGGTACACTTTCTATCTGTGGTAATTTTAGTCATGTGCTCTTTGACTCAGGATCCACCCACTCGTTTGTCTCCTATGATTTTACAAAATGTCTTACGACACCCCCCTAAGTTCTTGGCTGTCCATTGATGGTCGCCTCGCCCATAGGGTCATCAGTAACTTTAGATGTTATGTATCCAGAGTGTCCAGTCGAATTGAATGGATTCTTGATGCTCGTTAATCTAGTTTTGCTAGAGATGAAAGACTTGGATGCAATCCTGGGAATTGATTGGTTGGCAAAGTATCATGCCAGTATTGATTGTTTCCAAAAAAGAGTGGAATTCACTATCCCTGGAAATAGACCCTTTTATATTCAGGGTGTCCGGTGTATGGAAGCATCTTGCATCATTTCGGCCCTCCATACCCGGCACTTGATTAGTAATGGGTACCAAGCATACCTAGCCTTCGCTAGTGTAACTAAGGTTCAAGAAACTCTAGCCAAAGAGATTTCTATGGTATGTGAGTTCAAGGACCTATTCCCTGATGATTTACTTGGGCTGCCACACAGGCGAGAGATAGAATTTGAAATAGAATTGGTGCCAGGATCAGCACCAATGTCTAAAGCACCATATAGGATGGCGCCAACTAAACTTAAGGAGTTAAAACAGCAATTGTAGGAGTTATTAGATAAGGGTTTCATTCGGCCAAGTGTGTCTCCATGGGGTGTGTGACGAACCAGGTTATTTTCCTTAAATAACCCTCCGTCAATAAAACGTCGTTAATGCCCAATACGAAAATTCAAAGTTCCCTTTATAACTGGACGATAGACCGATATTCAACCGGTTTAATTAGGCTCTCTATAAGCATATATTTATCAAGGGACCTGTATATAGCCTACAACATATTACACAAGATCTCAAATTTTTCATATCATTTATGACTTTAATACAGTACTCTGATTTTACTGTATTCGATCTAGAGAGATGCCATCTAATAACCTAAAACTTGAAATATCAAAAGAAAGCGCGGAAGCATACTATGATACCATAAACTGCGGAAGCATAACAAACTGTGAAATAACAACCACCATCCATACCCGACCTCGAGTGGCTATTCATATTCGATTAAACTCTATGCCCAAATCTGTACTGCACTTGCCGTCTGTCTAGCTACCAAGCAAGCTTCTCCTTGTTCTATCTATCCAGCAACAGCTAAATGCTTTCATCTGAGAGGAAAAACAACAGATAGCAAGAGTGAGCTTATCGCTCAACAAGTATAATCATACGTCACTATGAAACTGTGAACATGACAAGGGCATCATGCATTTGAGACATGTGAGGGGAGAAACATTTAGAAGTACCGATTTGTCATTGACCATGTTTTGTAACGTTTAATTACCGTTTGAATCATGTTTTCTCATTTACTTTAATCTTTGCGGACCAGGACTAGTAGGTCGTACTAGCAAACAATGCGAGAGAATGAGGAAAGGATCATGATACTCCTCATGATCTAAGGTCGTGCGGGATTATCTTTAACGACCCTTCGGGGGGTCATGCACATCACATCGTGCCGTGTGCACATCACATCGTGCCGTAAATCACCCCATTCCCCCGGGGTACCAGGGCAGTCCTCGTTCTTCCACAATAGTATCCTAAAGCGTGACACGGACACCACCTCCTTACACACAAGCGACCAGAATACGTGGCCCAAGTATTCTTTGGGTTCATACCGTGATGGACGTGTCAAGCCAGAGAATACCACCCATCTAAGAGTCCATGGTCCTAGTTTCATGATTCTATTTCCATATTCATTTGAGGAAAAGTCCACCGTATCTCATGTATCGTATCTCATGTATCATATCTCCCGTCAGTTGGGAGGTTTCCTCCTTCACATATCTTTACATATCTCATTGTGGACTTTCCTCCGTTCATATTATTCATTTCTCATTTCACTTGGGCACTTGTCTCTCATCTTGCTTGGCAACTTAAGCCCTTTTTACCTTGTAATCACATATGCTGTGTGGATTTCCTTTGATTGCTTATACGATTCTTATTTTTTATTCCTATTTATGATTTAATTGGAATTTAAGAGAAAACTTTAGCATGTTTCTTCTCATTGAATCAATATCATTTTGGAGTCCACCGGTGCCCATTTCATTGCAAGCGGTACACATAGATTCAATCCGAGGCTTATACTTTCATGATAATTAAAGGAAGATGAAACATGTAATTTTTCCTTCTTATTCTCATATAAACGATGACAGTATTTAGTTGAGGATTCGGACATCGTGAACGGGTTGATTCTTATGAATTCGGACACCCGGTCAATATGTATACATGTTTGGGACGTGGTAATTCATAATTTGGTGGTATCGAGATGGTAATATCAAAAGGTGGAACGAATAAAATTACAAGAGAACAAACAGTGAGTATGAGAACACAAGCCTCGATGTGCTCCATATTTTCTCCAACTAGCTTGAGCTCGGAATCGGACCCGGAGACCTTCATTTTCCTTCCTTCTTCTTCATGCGGCTCTTCCTCTCTCTATTTCTCTCTCTCTCTCTTTCTCCCTCTCTTCCTCTCCCTCCTTCCTCTCCCGGCCTGCTCTCGCAAAGGGTGGCCGTATATTTATAGCCGTCGGGTCGCTCGAGCGCCCGTCGAGCGAGCAGCAAGCGGTAGAGGGTTCTGGAGGGTTCTGGAATTCCTGCCTAGGCGGCTAGCGAGCGGCGGAGCATTCCGGAAGGTTCTGGAATGTCCGCTCGAGCGGGCTTCGAGCATGCAGCAGTCGGCTAGGCTTCTGATGTTTTGGCTCGAGCGGGGTTCGAGCATGCATCAAGCGGCGGGGCTCCTAGTTTCTGGGCTCGAGCGAAAATCGAGCACGTGGCGAGCAGTGGTGCTTTGGGTGGCGTTTTTATCATTAAAAGCTCCAAGATTTTTACCGAGTTCTTTTATTTGATTATCCAATCTTTTAATATTATGTAGAGAGATATTTCTAGCCTCATGTTAATTCTATTTTTGATTTGGGAACCTCACAGGGTGCACCGGTCCTGTTTGTAGGAAAGAAGGATGGAACCTTGTGGTTGTGCGTGGATTATCGGGAGTTAAACAAAATTACCACTAAGAATAAATATCCTTTGCCAAGGATAGATGACCTCCTTGATCAGTCGCAAGGAGCTTACATATTCTCAAAAATTAACCTTAGATCCGGTTATCATCAGCTTCGAATCAGAAAGGATGATGTAGTAAAGACTGCTTTCCTAACTAGATATGGGCACTATAAGTTTGTAGTAATGCCATTTGGATTAACTAACTCTCCAGCCGTGTTTATGGACCTGATGAACTGAGTTTTTCAACCCTATTAGGACAAATTTATGATAGTCTTTATTGATGATATCCTTGTTTTCGAAGAGTCATGAGGAACATTTGAGGATTACTCTTCTGATTCTTAGAGAACACCAGCTATTCGCCAAATTAAATAAGTACGAATTCTGGTTAGAGGAAGTGAGATTCTTGAGACACATCATTTCCAAGGAGGGGATTTCCGTCGACCCTAAGAAGGTGGAGGTTGTGGTGAAATGGAACTGGCCAACCTCTGTGACCGAGGTATGGAGCTTTTTAGGCATGGCCAGATATTACCGACGGTTTGTGGAGAACTTCTCCCAAATCGCCTTGCCACTCACGCAACTGACAAATAAAGATGATAAGTTTGAGTGGACCGATGACTATGAAGGGAGCTTTCAGGTACAAAAAGACTGGCTAATTTCTGCATCGGTCCTAACCATTCCAGATAAATTAGGAGGACTGATTGTCTATTGTGATGCCTCAAAAATTGGTTTGGGCTGTTTTTTAATGCAACATGGAAGGGTAGTTACCTATGGATCGCGTCAGTTAAAGGATCATGAAAGGAATTACCCAACTCACGATCTAGAATTGGCTGCAGTAGTATTCGCGCTAAAAATCTAGAAACATTACCTACATGGTGAGAGATTCTTGGTCTATTCCGATCATAAAAGTTTAAAGTATTTATTCTCTCAAAAGGAACTGAACATGCGGTAGCGAAGGTTGATTGAGTTTCTAAAGGATTATGACTGTGAAATCCAGTACGAGCCAAGTAAGGCCAATGTAGTCGCCGATGCACTAAATCGACAACCAAGTATTTTAGCAATGATGCAGGTCAAGCAAATGGAGATGTTGGACTGTCTAATGTACTATGACATCCAACGATATGTTCAAGAATAGCGAATGATTTTAGCATACCTTGAAGTCCAGCCAGAGGTGATAGATGAGGTTAAGGGAGGGCAGGTGAACGATCCCTTCCTTGTGAATATCATGAGTGATCTGAACAAAGATTCTCGAAGTGACTTTTATGTTTGGCTGGATGGAGCATTGAGGTTTAGGGATCGATTATAGGTACCGGATGACAAGGAATTGAAAGAGAAAATTTTTAAGGAAGCCTATCGATCACGGTATACAATCCACCCAGGAGTCAATAAGATGTACCAGGATTTAAAGAAAACGTTCTGGTGGAGGAATATGAAGAGGGACATCACAGCTTATGTAGAAAAATGTCTTGTATGCCAACAAGTGAAAGCGGAAAGGATGAAACCATATGGGTAATTACAACTGATGCCGCTTCCAGGCCGGAAATGGGAGGATATTGCCATGGACTTCGTGACAGGCCTACCAAGGACGGCAAGAAAACACGATGTTGTTTGGGTTATAGTTGACCGGCTGACAAAGTTGGCCCATTTCCTAGCAATCCGGATGACTTACTCCCGTGATAGACTGGCCCAGCTGTATGTAAACAAAGTTGTCAGGCTTCATGGTGTGCCTACCTCTATTGTATCGGATAGAGACCCTCATTTTGTTTTGAGGTTTTGGAAGAGTTTACATAAGGAACTGGGGTCAGAATTAAAATTCAGTATCGCTTATCATCCGCGAACCGACGGGCAGTCAGAACGGACAATTCAGATCCTTGAGAATATGTTAAGAGCCTCGGTCTTAGAAATGAAAGGGCCTTGGGACAATTTCTTGGCATTGGCAGAATTTGCATATAATAACAGTTATCAGGCCAGCATAGGTATGGCTCCTTTTGAAGCATTATACGGAAAGAGATGTATATCACCGATTCATTGGGAGGAGCCCGGAGATAAAATAATTTTGGGACCCGAAATTGTTAAAGAGACAACGGAAAAGATAAAGTTAGTGCATGAGAATTTAAGGATTGCCCGGAGTAGACAAAAGAGCTATACAGACCGGAGGAGATCTGTATTGAAGTTTGACGAAGGAGACTTTGTATTTCTAAAAGTGTCGCCATCTAAATGGATGTCCAAATTTGGGGTAAAAGGAAAGCTGAAACCACAATTTATTGGCCCTTTCGAGGTTTCAAAAAGGATCGGAGAGGTGGCCTACAGACTTGCTCTACCACCAAGCCTGGTGGAAGTACATGACGTGTTTCATGTATCAATGCTCAAAAAATATGTCCATGATCCTACACATGTGATTGAGTTCAAGCCTTTGACAATTGATAAGGTCTTATCCTACGTAGAGGAACCGATGCAAATTTTTGATTGAAGGGAACAAATGTTACGTACAAAATCAATCTCCTTAATAAAGGTACTCTGGAAGAATCACTCATTTGAAGAAGCAACTTGGAAACGAGAAGAAGAGATTCGGAATAAGTATCCCTACTTGTTTTCTTGAGGTTAGTAACTTCATTTAAAATTTTGAGGATGAAATTTTTATAAGTAGGGGAGAATTGTAAGGATCAAATTCTTTTGAGGCGAGGGAAATTTGATCCGAACCTATTGACCGAAAAGCATGAGGGGAAATTGTACGCGTTGATCGGAAAGCTTAGAGGAAGACTTATTCGGTCAACAGGAGTTGACCAGAAGGGGGAAGAGGAAAATAATTCGTTCAATGCCAATTTGACCGAAAAATGTTAAAGGTAAGTTAATCCGATCAATGTCAGTTGACCGGGATACGTAAAATCTGGTCAACACCAGTTGACCGAAAAATGTAAAAAGGAGCAATAAAATCCGGTCAATGCCAGTTCACCAAAAACGCGAAACAGAAATCTAATTCGGTCAACGATAGTTGACCGAAAATGAAGGAAGAACATTTAAAAGAATTAAAGGCGAATCAGGGTAAGATGGAGGCCGAAAGTGCTGAGACAATAGAAAGCCCTAAAAGGAGACATAACCAGTCAACTCCAGTTGACTAGAAATAATAAGGAAGCCCTTACAAAAAGTAGAGTCAGGATGACCATGCCTGAGTAGGTAACCTACTCCCAACCACCCTGATGACCTTATAAAAAAGAAGTACAAGCAGTTGACCTGCCCTACTTACTACCACCAACCCCAACGCCTATAAGTAATGGCTCCGTGAGTTAGGATAGGAAGTTGGGCAAACGACCAGGTGAAGGTGCTAAGAACTTCGAGCCAGAACCAAGTAAAGGGTTCATAGATCCAATCCAGGCAAGTGTACCCCGCTTAAATTCATGATTTACTATAAGCATACTCGTCTTTTTATAGTTCATGTTTGCAATGCAAGTATGTCTGATTTTTTATGAACTTATGTTACGGTATGCATGATATTTGTTCTAATTATCTGGATTTCTATTAATGCCATGTTTAAAGGAAGCTCTATTATGTGTTTTCATAAAGATCTTCATTTTTTTACCCTACTTGCATAAATTCTGGCCACAAACAAGCTTTTAAGATATCTGACATGAGTAAAAAGACCTCCGGCACTTGTATTGAAATTTCAAAACCAGCATTTGCCTTTGATTCTGAAACCGGGCTTGATTTGAAACTAGCCTTATAGAATAATTGAAATCGGCTTTAATCGAAACCGGCATTTTCCTTTGAATTTGAAACCGGCCTTATAGAATAATTGAAATCGGCTTTAATCAAAACCAGCATTTGCCTTTGAATTTGAAACCTGCCTTGATTTGAAACTGGCCTTATAGAATAAGTGAAATCAGCCTTAATCGAAACCGACATTTGCCTTTGATTTTGAAACTAGCCTAGATTTGAAATCGGCCTTATAGAATAATTGAAATCGGCCTAAATCAAAACCGGCATTTGTGTTGAAAATTTGAAACCGACATTGCCTTGTGATTTTGAAACTGGCCTTGTAATGAAATTTTGAAACCGGTATCTTCTCTGTGATTTTGAAACCGACCTTGTATCACGAATTTGAAACCGGCTTTGTAAATGACGTATAAGTTCTGTGATTTGAAACTGGCTTAAAGTATATGATTGACCTCTGGCTTTTAACATAAGACCTCCGGCTTTGATAAATGAGACCTCTGACATTTTGATAAAAGATCTTCGGTTTTAAGACATTAAAAGAAAGGCTTTACGAACTTCAAATGCTAAAGTTAAGAACAAAGGCTATAGAAGCAAGGAAAAATGTATATAATGCGGACGACAAGTGGAACTCTATGAGTTCCGACTTTTGAATTATGATAGATGGCCATCAAGAGATATGAACTAAGAACCGAGTTTCCATTAAGCTTACTGTTACAATTGGACGTAGGATATTGAAGTGACACTCGAGAATTTCCCCTGGGCCATGGGGGAATTTTTGGTGGCACAAGGCTTATGTGACAAACCGGCTTTATTCTAACATAAAACCGTCATCAAGTCTTAAAAAGATAATTAATATTAATGGACATAAAAAGTTTACTTTTCTTTCTTACACAGGATTGACTGCGCCGAATTGCATGAGTTGGCCTTCTGATTTTCATTTCACACCAGGCCGGCCAACATTAAGGTTAGCCGGACTTGATAGTTTGAGATACTTACTAAACCTTTCAATAACATTAACCAAAAGAAATCATGGAAACACACTAACAACATTCATAGAGTCATAAACAGCAGAATCCTTTTACAAGTCTTCTCAAAACATTAAAAGGAAATAAAATTAAATTCTTCATTTAATTAGCTCCGGCCAGTCGAACCATTTGACTGCACCATAAAGTTCTACTCAACTTCATCCTCCATGAGCCTTTTGTCATCTGAAATAACAAGAGTGAGCCACAAAGCCCAACAAAATATTCACATGCAGAAAACATAAACATATATATACGCGGATCAATATAGTATTTCATAACATATCTTAGCATACCAAAAAAAATCATCATATCGTTTCTTTTTATTTTTTTTCTTATTCTTTTGTCTTTGGAAAAACTCATAAAAACCATTGAAAATTCTTATCATCTTTAGGGACTGGACGGGAGCAGACAACATTGAGGACGGGTTGTGTGTAACCCTACAACCTAAGGTCGTATCCTCTCATTATGCTCCCCAGGGCGGGAGGTAATGCCTTTAACCCGGCATACGAGGCCGTAGTCCAAAAGTCTTATGCCACCAAAAGTTTCCTCCCGTGACCCAGGAGGCAATCCTCGAGTGTCACTCCAATATCGTTCATGCATCTTTAACAGCAAGTTTAATGGAGACTCAGTTCTTAATTCATATCTTTTAAAGGCCATACATCAGAGTTCGAAAGTCGAAAGTCGTAGAGTTCCACTTGCTACCCGGATTACATGCATTATTCCATGTTCATATAAATAGGCTGAAGTTCTTTTTCAAACAGAAGGCCGGAGTTCTAAAAGCCAAAGTTCTTTTGTCAAAGTCGGAGTTCTTAAAAGCCGAAGTTCTTTTGTCAAAGTCGGAGTTCTTAAAAGCCAGATTTCTTTATTCAAAAAGGCCGAAGTTCCTTATTCATAAAAGCCGGAACTCTTTTTAAATGAAAGTCATGATTCAGAAACCGGACTTCTAATTCCATTAAAAATCGAAGCCCAAATAGCCGGAGTTCCTTTAAATCCAATGTTCTAAAAAAATCGGAGTTCATTTCCATTTAAAGTCCGTAGTTCTAAAAGTCGGAGTTCTTCAAAGTCCGAAGCTCTTCTTCTTAAAAGTTAGAAGTCTTTTCTTTAAACATTAATTATTAGAGTTCGTATAGATCGACAATCAAACATATACTTCAAACAAAATAAAATCTAACACCATGAATACCAAAGTTTCTTTTAAACATGCAATTAAGAATGATAATTCATAGAAACAGAACAAACATCATACATACATACTTTCATAAGAATATCATATACTTACGTAGCAAACATGCATAAACATGAACTTTAAAAACAGTGGTGAGTATCTTGCCGGCGTTTCTTCTACTTTGCCTTGATCTTTACTCTTGTCTGGATTTCTTCTACTTTTTCTTGATCTTTTGGCCTGTGACGACCCAGATTCTAAAATATAGAAAATCTCAATTTTCGAGTCAATGCGATCAAGGGACCTAGGAAGATTGAAGTAATCAAAGGATCCAGGAAAGTTGAGGGTTACCCGGTCAACGCATGTTGACCGGAAAGTGGGGGAAAAAAATAGAACTCGGTCAAACGCACGTATAAAGGAAAGCATAATCCGGTCAACGCATGTTGACCGGAATGCATGTGAAATCCGGAGTGGCTTTGTGTGAGCAAGGTGAAGAAATCCGGAGTTAACAAGACGGTGATGGACGGAGTGAATGAAAAGAAGTTGACCGGATTTAGTAAAAGTGGACCGGATTCGAAGATACTCCGGTCAAGGCAGGTTGAGGAAAAGGCAAAATCCGGTCAACGCATGTTGACCGAAAAAGTATGAAGGCAGGCACAATCGTTGACCGGAAAAGTATGGAAGCAGGCATGATCCGGTCAACGCGTGTTGACCGGAAAGCATGAGGAGGCCGAAGTGGCCTGA
>JAODPA010093066.1:0-23100 GCA_025585075.1 Nepenthes mirabilis | reverse complement strand
TAGTGGTGCGCCTACGGAGGGCGGCTAAGAGGTGCTTTCGCGGAGGGCGGCTTGGACTCGGGGGTGCGTCCGCGGAGGGCGGCTAAGAAGTGCACTCACGGCGGGTGGGATGGCGTGTCTGTGGGCCCTAGAAATATTCGGAAGCCTAGCAGATTCCGTTAGGATGAGTGTGGGGCATGATGTCATCACCCATTCGGATCGCTCTTGTTGGCGGTCGAATACGGAACCAATCAGGTCCCAACGAGCCGAAAGAACAGTGCTGAATATGTCGGACGACACTTTTGGGGGAACGCTGTACGACACTCTGTTCCCTAGTTTGCTTAAGGGGGTTGAGCATCATTTATGGGGCTCCGTCTGTCTCCGTTAATGGCGCAGTTGGGCGGCACACTCTGAGGCCTCCACGGCACTAGGACTGGCTATAAGCTTCAGGGAACCACGGGCTCTAACTCCATTTTCCCCGATCTGAAGACAGGGCAATTAGGCGGTGCCGTCTGAGAGCTCCCCTGCTTTCTGTTCGGCTGAGAGCTGCAAGGAGTTACAGACGCCATTGATGAGGAGCTTGGAGCTCCCTGTTTATCTGCTTTGGATAATGGTTGTTTCTTCATTTCTGGGATTCGGCCTCGTATTTTGTTCTACTGAGAGGCTTTAAACCCCGTTTTAGGGGACACCTTTCCGAGTGCTTCGACCGCCTTACGAAGGGGTTTTATACTCTGTTTTTGCTGTGAATGCTAAGAGTGTGGGTCGCCATTGTTTTGGGGCTTTGCTGGGCTCTATTCTCCTTGATTAGAGGGAGAAGCCGCTGTTCGCCATGGACAATAAGCTTTATGCTCTACCTAGCGCTGATTTGAGGGGAAACCGCTGGACTCCGTTGGCAGGAGAGCCCCGCACCGTGTTTCGCCCGAGTCGAGAACAGAGGGATTAGGCACCATTGATGGAGAGCTCTGCACACAGTTTGGCCCTAGGGCAACAAGGAAAAGTTGGTCGCCACTAGCCGTGAGCCTTGTTCTTCGTTGGTGAGAACCTCTGCGCGTTGTCGACGAGGGCGCCATACTTTGTTTTCATTGGAGTCGAGAAAGGAAAGTTGGGCCAGAGGATAGGAGTGGTAGCACCAGGGCATTGCTTTTGAGGGATTTTGCTCCCCTATTTTGGGACTTGATTCCCCCCTTCCTCTTTGCTGTCCATTCTTCCCTTTTTATCTAGAGAAGGGATGAAAATTTTCCCGCCGAGATGAATTCCAACTTCCCACAAAGGGGAATTTCTCCCACCAAGATAAAAATGTTTCCCGACAAGACGAAGCTTCTCTGACATGCTTTAAGTTTCGGGTCGGCCCGCCATACCGGACCCATCACTAGCCCCCCATTCTGAGTGGTTCGAAGTTTCAACTCTCGGCATGTAATGATGGGACATTGCTGCACAGGTTGTTATATGAGCCCCTTTCCCGAAAAGCCTCTGAATTCTAATTCTATCAGGTATGCCTGGTGGCGTGGGAGCTTTGGTAGGGAAGCATGATGTCTGGACGACAGAACTTCTGATGGGAAGGTAGGTCTCTTGTAAGGAGGGCCTTCCCTAGTTCTGGGATGGAGGACTCGCGACTTGGAGACGAAGTGCTCATCAATGCAGGGTAGGCATCCTTTTTGACAATGGTTAGCCATCTTCAATTTTGAACACTCTTGGTGGGATGGAGGACTGAGAGCCTCCGCGTTGGTGAGAGGAGGGCAGAGAGTCCCTTGGCAGGATGGTGGGTTGAGAGCCTCCGTGCTGGCAAAAGGAGGGCTGAGCACCCCCTAACAGGGCAGAGGGTTGAGGACGTCTGGGCTGGCGAGTGGAGGCCGAGAGCCTTGACGTTTGAGAGAGGAGGGCTGAGGACCTCCGTGCTGGTGAGAGGAGGGCCGAGTGCCTTCTGGCAGGACGGAGGGCTGAGATTCTCTATACTAGCGAGAGGAGGGTTGAGCGCCTCCTGGCACGATGAAGGGCTGAGAGCTTTCGTGCTGACGACAGGAGGGCTGAGTGCCCCCAGTAGGGCAGA
This sequence comes from Nepenthes mirabilis, assembly GCA_025585075.1. Taxonomy (NCBI): domain Eukaryota; kingdom Viridiplantae; phylum Streptophyta; class Magnoliopsida; order Caryophyllales; family Nepenthaceae; genus Nepenthes; species Nepenthes mirabilis. The sequence continues at coordinate 21,074 of JAODPA010093066.1, read as the reverse complement.
AGGCTGAGGAGTTCTGGGCTGGCGAGCGGAGGCCGAGAGGCTTGACACTGGAGAGAAGAGGGCTGAGGACCTTCGTGCTAGCAAGAGGAGGGCCGAGTGCCACCTGGTAGGACGGAGGGTTGAGAGCCTTTGTGTTGATGAGAGGAGGGCTGAGCGTCTCCTGGCTGAGGGGCAAAGCTGCTTGCATCCTTTGGTCGCATGCCAACTCTGAGGCAGTGGGTCGTCGGGTTCATTCCGCAATCACTGAGGCGCTTTTATGATCAGGAGCATGCTAGCTTCTTGACTAAGCACTGTCCGAGTCCGAAATGAGATCTCTAGGGCTCTCGTGGGCCAATGCATGGGCTTTGAGTCCGATCTCGTCGCTTGAAGACGAGCTTCGGGAGCGCCGGTGGCGGCTCACTGATCTGTTGAGCACGTGCGCCTGACTGAACCGAGAGATAGGGTTCGTGCTCTACCTGAGTTGGGCCGCCCTGATATGCCTCTGCTGGCAAATCACAGATGCTGCTGTGGTTGTCAGAACAATGTTGCATGAATTATCATGGGATCCCTTTCTTACTCCGCGGCATTGGACGGCTCTCAAGGGCTGACAGAATTGTCAAGCCTACGAAGGCCTGCATGGCACCTTCTCTGGCGCTTGCCCAAGAGAGGGTCTTGGTGGCATATCTTTGTCTGCTTTAGTCAAGTGGCCATCCTTTTGTGGCCAGGAGAGGCTGACAGCTTTGTTGCTTTTCTCCTTTCTTTTGGTGTTTCTGAGTGCATGTGATGTCCTAGAATTCGTAAAGAAATGTAAAAGCTGTTAAGTTCATGGATCCATAGCGCACTTACCCCACACGGACCTACATAGTCTTCAGTCCCTATGGCCATTCGTGCAATGAGGGCTCGACATCTTCTGGCCTATGCCCTTGGCCTCCGGATAGAGAAAATTCCCCATATTCGGCATCGACTATTTCACCAAATGGGTAGAAACCGTCCCACTGGCATGGATCACCGAGCAGAATGCCACAGAGTTCGTCCGTCAGAATATTGTCTGCCGTTTCGGGATTCCTGAGGTCATAGTGACCAACAATGAAACCCAATTTATCGGCAAGCGATTCACTAAGTACTGCGTGAGCGTGCACATCAGGCTGATCCATACATCTGTGGCGTACCCTCAGGCAAATGGGCAAGTCGAAGTTACAAATCGCACATTGCTGGACGGATTGAAGACCAAACTAGTGGATGTAGGGGGCTTCTGGGTTGACGAGTTGCCTTCCGTACTCTGGTCATATCATACGACCTCGATAGAGAACTGACACGAGAGACGCCCCTCAATCTCTATTACGGGGTCGAAGCGGTCGTCCCCGTTGAAGTGGGACTTCCCTACCTGTAGGTCGAATGCTTTTATCCAACCACCAACTCCTATAGGCTTAGGGAATGTTTAGACCTGCTCCCGGAGGTGCATGACGTAGCTTGCTTGAGAACAGCAGCCTATCAGCGGCATATCGTATGGTACTACAATAGGCGGGTGAGAGCGCGCTCACTCGAGGTTGGAAACCTGGTCCTCTGAAGTGTAGAAGCAGCGGGAAAGGCCACCGGCAAGAATAAGCTCTCTCCTGGTTGGGAGGGACCGTTTTTAGTCTCGGCGATCTTTCGGAACGGGGCGTACAAGCTACACACCCAAGATGGCAAATTGGTCCCACGAACCTGGAACGCTACCAACTTTAAAAAATACTACCAGTAGGTGTTCTCCGGACCCATGTGAGACACACGCACGTCATAACGAATGCTTGTACATATTATGTGTTTCCATTTAATAAAACTGATTGTTTCTACTATTTTGTATGATCATTCATATGAGTATTTGCATGCGTGACATTTCAAAAACAAAACGACCTAGACTGCCCCTAATTCGGGCGGATCTTTATCCCTTCATAAACCAAAACCTTGGCCCCACGCCAAGTGGCCCAAAAGTGGCCATTTCTGAACCTCGACCCCGCGTCGAGTGGCCTGTAGCGACCCCAAAACCTTGGCCTCACGCCGAGTGGCCCGAGAGCGGATATGTTTGAAATCTCAACCCCACGTCGAGTGGCCCAAAAGCGGCCACATCTGGACTTTAACCCTACGTCGGAAGGGCCCTAAGCGGCTCGCCACCCTGGCTTCGCACCAAGCTACTCGAAAGCGGTCGCACCCAAACCGCGGCTCAGCACTGGGGGGCCTGTGTGGTCCTGAAAACCTTGGTCCCGTGCCAAGTCACCCACACGGTCAAAGTATCTGGCCTGGGGCCTTCTAAAGTTCCCCAACATGCGGCCATCAAAACCTTAGGGGGTAGGAATAGCAGGCGTGCGACGACTTTCTCCTAAAGAAGAGAGCATCTTCGGTCTATGATGGTCGTGGGCTAGGACCGTGTGTACGAAAGCGACGATGTCTTGAGCGGGGCCGAGCACCTAAGACAGGTATCGTGCATGAAAAGGCCTAACTCCTGGAGTCCGGCTGCTGTGGCCTGAAAACCCAGCTGGCCCTTAGTGTGACTCGATGGGTTAGCAACAATGTCCACTATACTGGACCGAGCTTCCCACTAAACGCACAAGATGTAATGACATTCTCTGATGAAGAATGAATACAGCGCAAGAAGGTGCCGGATTGGGGCCTTGGCGACAAAAGCTTCGCAGCTTAGTTTCTAATACATGAGCAAAGATTCAAAAGGCTACACCATGCAGCCAAAAACATCAGGTGCAAGAAAAAACGACGGCCTTTCATTTATCAAGGACAAGCGACTTTACAGTGCGGCATTATGCAACAAAAAATACAAGTGTCGTGATAGCCTTACGGGTCCGACGGCTCATTCTCTCCCAAGAAGTCTCTCAAGCAGGAGCTGTTAGGGACCCCAGCGTTCCCTGGATGCAAAATATCCACGAAAATGTCCGGAAGCGCGATGGAGGTGATCCGGCAACACAGGTGGATACCATCACAAAATCTGGTGTCGAATGCGAGGCACACTTCTTCTGGAGTGAGTCGCAGCCTGAGGTCAGTAGTAAGGTGAGATACATCATCCACTAGGGTAGAGGTCCATCCCCTCAGTCGCTTGGCCTCCTGCCTTAGTTGCCCAGTCTCCTTCGTAAGTCGTTCACCCTCCTCTACCAGCCGGCTGCTCTACGCCCACAGTTGTTCGCCTTCCTCCGCCAGCCACCTGTTTTGCTCCTTCAGCTGTTCGCTGTCCTGCGATAGACGCACGACCTATTCCTTCAGCAGCTCGTTCTCGTTTCTAAGCGCGGTGATTTCAGCTCCTGCATGTTGTGCTGTCTCCTACCTAGGCTCTTCCCTGACTTGGAGAAAAAAGTCGAGTAGTTGAGCATATACCGTGTTGAGGAAGACAAACCCCTCAGAGACCTGCAAAAGTAAGCAAAAGGTCAACAAGCCTCAGCGCTCTAGTCTATGGAAAAATGCAAGGGCCAAGATGATCGCACCTGAGTAGCTAGTGTGACTGTGTGACTAGGCCTGCCTCCTGATGCCAGCACGCTAGGGAGCTCCAAGTGCCTAGCAGCAACGTCCGCGGACTAGAGGGCATCCGGAGTCGCGGGTGGTGTGGAAACACTTGGGGGCTCGAGCATCTACCGCCTCCGCCACAACGGCCTCTGGGCCTGAGCAGACAAAAGGCGGACTTACAGCCTGTCTAGCTACAGCTTCGTCCGCAGCGGCAACATCTCCATGGACGTGCACCTCCAGAGGAGCTCTGCCAAGCGATCCCCAGGGGCTCAAAGCCTGAGGTGACCCTGGCATAGACTCTGGAACGTTGGCCTCCTCCACTTCCCTAGACGCAGGCATGCCGACATCCACCATCTGCATGTCTTCAGCGGCCGCCTCTAGCCGCTCCAAATCGACGAAGGGACCTGCGGGGGATTCCCCCCAAAGTGAAGCTCCACCATGGGAACTCCGTACTTAGCTTTCGTCACAGCCGGGATTGGCGAGTGTTCAGCCACTCCCTCCCGTGGATCTGTGTTTGACACTCGCTCTGAAGTCAAACACGCAGCATGCGTGGCAGGCTTTGCCGCCGATCTCTACGATCTCCGGTGGAGGTGCCACCAGCCTCCTACAACCTCTTTAGGGGAGCCTCTACCTCCTCCTCCGACGAGGTCTCCAACAGCGAGACACCTTCCTCCGGAAGATCCCTTGACGCCTCGTGGATCACGTTGGCGTCAGACCTCTTCTTCTCTAAGTCAACAATCACCCATCTGGACTCCGATCCCCACCTCACGGCCTCAAAGGTATGCGAAGTCAAATAATGACCCTGGGTGGAGAATGTCTTCATCTCTGAGCGGATCGCAGCGATGAGTTTCGCCGAGTCGCTCTTCTCCTTGGTGGTCACAGTCTCCCAAAAATACTCAGGGATTGGACCCCAGTCGTTGGAGAGTTCTTTGTTCGAGGGTTTCTGCAGGAAGAAGAATTGGTTCTTCTAGTTCTTCACTGAGTCAGTGTTGGTACCCATGAAGTGAAAACCAGTGCAAGAAGACATTGAAATCCAGTCTTCGGACTCAGTGAAGGTGGAAGATTACCTTCACTGCCTTCACATCGAACGAACAAGAATGAAGGTGGCCGAAAACGCACATGGTAACCAGACAGCGAACAGCATTTGGGTGAAGCCTTGCGATGGGAACATGCAATGCGTCGACAAGTGTGTACAACTTGCACACCATGGGATAACGAAGCCCTCCCTTTAGATGGTGCTCGTAAACCGTGATGAAGCCCTCTGGAGAGGCGTTGGCTCTGCCAGGAAGTCCGGGGGCAAGGTAAGCCCAATCGCTGGGGATCCCGTAGTCCACCATTAGGGCAGCGATGGCGCTCGCTGTCGGGACGGGCCCAGTGTTGTTGACCACGTGGCGGGCAACGCAAGAAACTCGAGAATAAGAAGGGGACCCTTTCCTTTTTGCCATCGCTCTTTTTCTCTCTGTGTGGTAATCTGAAAGCCTTCAACGCAATGAGCATAAAGGAAGCAAATTTCACTGAAGGGTCGCTTAAATAGGCCACGGGAAGCCAAAGCGCAGGAAAGCTCAAACGACGCCTCCGCTTAATGACCAGGCCACATGCTCGCTCAGCAGGAGCGTCGCGAGTTCCAAGCAGCAGCCAATCATGGCCCCTGCCAGGTTGCAGATCGTCGCTTCAGCCACCTGTCAGAATCTCGACTGTCACACCTGCATTTAATGCGGGAATCCTGACCGTCAGGGACGGCGACGGAAAGATTGCCAAAGCAAACGCACGCAAGAAAGAACGAACCATTCAAGCAAAGCAAGCGTCAGAAAATAAACGGCACAGTTAAGTAATAAGTTTCATTATGTGATTCATTAATAACTATTTTTTATAGCAGCTTGCGGCTGGGAGATACAACTAATATCCCCTTCTGGGCTTAGAAGAAGGTCGGCATGCTCCGTGGCGTTGGAGTTTCGAGAGTCTAGGATGCCAACGCGAAAGTTCGGATCCTCCAGCGAGATTAGTCTCCGGCTGAGATGGATGCCATCCTGGAAGTTCCTTTCCAGTGCTGGACCGACGTCCTCCGGCGAAAGACTCGACCTCAACTCGGCCCCCATTCGCGCGCGCTTCTCTCTGAACTAGAACCGTAGTTGCTCAAGCTCCTCTTGAAGAGCCAAAATGCGGTCTTGAGCCTGCATATTGGCAGTGGCGAGCCTTACGGCCCTCACCTCAGATTCTTACCACGCTTGTTCAAATGTGCTACACAGGCTTGACCCTGCTTAGCCGCACTGGCCATAGCCTGTACACGGACCTCCAAGCCCTCAACAGCACGGGCGACTCGATGGAGCGTGGGATCCACCTCCCTAGGTCGGCGACGTTGTGAAGAATCAAGCGACCCTACCCTCTTGAAACCATGGGGCGCTCTCAGGAACCGCACTGGTCCTGCAATGGAGGCCTCTGAACGGCAGCCTGTGGTAACCACCGCGTCTGGTGCAACCCCATTGCGAATCCCCGAAGCGGAAGTGTCCCTCGTGGATTCTCCGGAGGATGATCTAGATTCAGAAGAAGAGGAAGATGATCCCTCCATTGAAGTTGCATTGCAAGAAGAGAGTTAAAAAAAAAAATAAAAAATTTCGGGCGCAGCGAAGACTCTGCACTCTTAAAGCGGCAAGAAAAAGGGCACAAAGGTTTGGAGGGAACTTAGGCGTTTAAATAGGCAAAGTCCTCCATTGAAACGATAGCATGAAATATAAGGATATATGCCGTTATGGCACCTTATCTGCATCCGGCAGGGTCCAAATGAAAATCTAAAGTGCTTCTTGGCTCGATTCAACGTAGAAGCTCGAGGAATATCGAAACTTACTAATGAAGTGAAGTTGAATTCCTTTATGGTAACTATACAGTTGGGTGAGTTCCTTAAATTTTTGGTCCTACAAGAGCCCAATACTTTCCTTGTGGCGGAAACCATCACCTGAGCATATATGCCGCAGATGAGGCTAACGAGGCGAAAAGACTTGAGCATGCAAACCACCACTCGGGCCCACTGGTAGAAAGAAAAGTAGTGATAATTCCTCCACCAGAAATCTCAGGAAGCATATAAGGATAGACCTAGGTGTTAGAAGGGAGTACAAGCCATTGAACCTCACCCCTCTAAATGACACTCGAACAAACATGTTAATGCAAATCTAGAACGAGAAATTCCTAAATTGGCCAAAGCCGGTGAAGAACCCGAAAGGAGGGAACTAGTCAAAATACTACTTCTACCATCAATCTCTGGGTTACAGTATCGAGGATTGCCGTATTCTTTAGAAGGAAATTGAGATCCTTATTCAAAAAGGATAACTCAACAAATATGTGAAAGACTCGAGACACTCTCGGCAATACGAGCAATGATGGACCGAATCGATAGGAGCAACCTCATAACTGGATGGCCGTAGGAGTGGTAAGTATGATATTGACTAGGCCTCTCAGATGTGAAGTTTCAAGCTGTTCCGGAAAGACTTCCAACAGCAAGACGCAGAAGCTAGGAATAGGGAATGATGTTAGTTTTAGCGACGGCAATATGACTCATGTAATAACTCCCCATTCTGATCCTTTTGTTGTATCCACACTCGTTATAGACGGTATCATTGATTACTAGTTAAAACAAGTCTTTATTGATAATGGATGTTCTTGAAATTTACTTTATCTTGATACTTTCTTTATACTCTGATTTAAAAGAAGCTAGATGAAATCGGCCGAGGGACCTCTATATGGGCTACAATGAACCCGTCCCTGTACACAGAACTATCCAATTAGAAGTTATACTGGGAACACAGCCGAAAATAGCTTCCTAAATGCTGACATTCTTAGTAGTTGATCAACCCTCAGTTTACAACACAATACTGGGTCGACCTTGCTTAGTAGCTTTTGGGGTCATGACATTAATATCCCACTTGAAAATAAAGTTTATGACCCCATATGGGGTAGGGGAAGTACTGGACGACCAAGTTATTGGCTGAACTCGCTATCTGGCCCAGTAGGCCAGATGGTTTCGAGTCAACCGATAGAGGAATTGTGACGGCCCATACTTAATTTTACAAATAAAGTCGCCGTCAGGTCTTAAATATGGACATAAAAATTTTTCCCTTTTTATTTACACGGGATTGATGAGGCCGAACTACATGAGTTGGCCTTCCGATAAATTTCATACCAGTCCGGCCAACATTTAGCCGGACTTGATAGTCTGAGATGCTTACTAACCTTTCAATAACATTAACCATAAAGAAAATCATGGAAACATTCTGACAATATCCATAAAGTCATAAACCGCGGAATTATTTTACAATTTTTCTCAAAATATCAAAATAAAATTAAGCTCTTCATTTAATCAGCTCCGACCAACCGAACTATTTGGCTACACCATAATGCTCTATTCAACTTCGTCCTCCATGAGCCTTTCGTCATCTGAAAATAACAATAGTGAGCTACAAAGCTCAGCAAAATACTCACATGCAGAAAATAGAGAACATAAACATATATATATATATAAGCGAATATAATTTAGCATACGAAAATCATCATGTTTTTTAGTTCGGAATTTCCTTAGTTTTTTTCTTCTTATCTTGTCTGCTGAAAACTCATAAAAACCATTGAGAATTCTAATCATCTTTAGGGATCGGACGGGAGTTGACAATATCGAGGACGGGTTGTGTGTAACCCCACAACTTAAAGCCGTATCCCCTCATTATGCTCCCCGGGGCGACCTGGCATACGGGGCCGTAGTCCATAGTTCTTATGCCACCAGAAAGTCCCCTCCCGTGGCCCAGGAGGCAATCCTCGAGTGTCACTCCAATATCCTTCATCCATCTTTAACAACAAGTTTAATGTAGACTCGGTTCATAGTTCTTGTTCTTCAATGGCCATTTATCATAGTTTGAAAGTCGAAAGTCGTAGAGTTCAACTTGCTGTCCGGATTACATGCATTATTGCATATTCATATACATAGGCCGGAGTTCTTTTTCATACAGAGGGCCGGAGTTCCAAAAGCCGGAGTTCTTTTATCAAAATCGGAGTTCTTTTCAAAGGTGGAGTTCTTTTACATCAAAACCGGAGTTCTTTTCAAGGCTGGAGTTCTTTTACATAAAAAGCCGGAGTGATTTTTCTTTAAAATCCGGAACTCTAAAACCGGAGTGATTTTTCTTTAAAAGGCGGAGTGCTTTTTTATCAAAAGTCCAGAGTTCTTTTTCTTGAACGGATGGAGTACTTTTCAAAAGGACGGAGCTCTTTTTGTAAACAGACGGAGTACTTTTTCTTCAAAAGGACGGAGCTCTTTTCGTAAACAGACGGAGTACTTTTTCTTAAAAAGGACGGAACTCTTTTCGTAAAAGGACGCAGTGCTTTTCGGTTAAGAGTCCGGAGTGCTTTTCTGTTCAAAATTCGGAGTACTTTTCTTTTCAAAATCCGGAGTGCTTTTCGGTTAAGAGTCCGGAGTGCTTTTCTGTTCAAAATCCGGAGTACTTTTCTTTTCAAAGGCGGAGTACTTTTCTCAAAAGGGCGGAGTACTTTTCTCAAACGGGCGGAGTACTTTTTCTTCAAAAACATACAATCATTAAAGTTCATATAAATTGACAGATAATCATACAAAACCGAACATCATGAAGTCTTTTCCTTAAACATGCAATTATTGGCAAATAATCATATTTTAAGTATCAGATATGAAAAGAACAGAATAAACATCATATAAGTTCATATAATGTCAAATATACTAGCATAGAAATCATGCATAATCATGAACTTGAAAACAGGGGTGAGTATCTTGTCTGGATTTCTTTTACTTTTCTTCTACCTTGCCTTGAATCCCTTGGCCTTCATTTACTTAGAATTCTATTGCGTGACTCCTTCTCATTCTTCTAATTCTTATTTATAGGCCTTGCATCTGATAACCGCCATTAATGATTGGCAGTACAGGGAAAATGTTTCTTATTAATGATGACCATTATTAATGATTGGTTGTACAGGGAAAATGTTTCTTATTAATTTCCAAAAAGTTCCCTTAATAATTAGATCATTAATTAAGGAGTTCATAAATTCCTGGTTAACTGTACCCAACGGAATTAAGATTTCTCAATTAATTCCTGATTCACAGAATTTAGCTTTCTCATATGAACACATTAAATTCCTGATGAGCTGAACCTAGCAGGATTTGGCTTTCTCATGTAAATACATTAAATTCCAGGTTAATTGAACTTAGCAGGACTTAACTTTCTCATGTAATCACATTCCAGTCAACTATCGGTGTTGACCGGATTATTCCTACACGATTTCCGGTCAACACTTGTTGACCGGATCATCAACTTCGGCTTTCTTCCCACAATTCCACTTCGGCCTTACATTCATATAATGTACTCCGGCCGTGGCTGGACTTGATTCTTAAGAATAAAACCGGACTTGTTTTTCATCAAAGGAAATCCGGACTTCTTTTTGTCAAGGAAATCCGGACTTTCTTTTTATCAAAGGAAATCCGGAGTTCTTTTTGTCAAGGAAATCCGGACTTCTTTTTATCAAAGGAAATCCGGACTAGTTTTTCATCCAATAAGGGCCGAACTTAATTTCATTTTAAGGCCGATTTACTTTTCTTATTACATTTTTCCGGTTAACTGGCGTTGACCGAATTATAAGAACTTGATGACTGGCATTTCCTATGTTTTACAAATCTGGGTTGTTACAGGAATTCGATCTTCGAGACGAAAAAACCCTACAACAAGGCCTATCTAGCGAGTCAACCATGCGAATTTCACTGTATTTGAATGAACCTGAAAAATATGTGCAAGTTGGAAGCTCCCTTCCCGATCAACTACGGGAGCAACTGATGAGTTTCCATCTACGAAACTTGGACGTGTTTGCATGGACACTAGGTTATATGCCAGGGATACTAATTGAAATAATAGTCCATAGATTAGGCATGATCTTAGGGTACAAACCTGTTCTACAGAAATGGAGAAACTATTTCATAAGAAAGCTCATAGTTATGAGAGAAGAAGTTAAAAATTACTTGATGCGGGTTTCATAAGAGAAGTCTAATATGTGGATTGGTTATTTAACATTGTACTCATCAAGAAAAGCAACGGGAAATGGCAGATGTGTGTTGACTTCTCTGACGTGAATAGAGCATGCCCAAAAGATAGTTTTCCGTTGCCAAGGATTGATTTGCCGGTAGATTTAATATCCGGGTACAAACTACTAAGTTTCATAGACGCTTATTTTGGATACAATCAGATCCGAATGTATCCAGAAGACGAATAATTCACCTCATTTATGACCGACTAAGGGACATATTGCTATAAGGTCATACCCTTTGATTTTAAGGACGCAGGTGTAACATATCAAAGGTTGGTGAATAAATTATTTGAGGCTCAAATAGGGAGGAATATGGAAGTGTATATAAATGACATGATCGTCAAAAGTAGATTAGCTGACGATCACATTTGGGACCTAGGTTAGGCTTTCAGGGTATTCTGAGCACACCGAATGAAACCAAATCCGACAAAATGCGTGTTCGGGGTAACCTCCGGAAAATTCTTGGGGTTCATAGTATCTCATTGGGGAATCGAGGCGAACTCAGATAAAATAAAAGTGATTATGGATATGAATACTTCCCGGACTGTGAAGGAAGTCCAGAGATTAATCGGGAGGCTTGCAGCACTCTCTTGATTTCTGACAAAATTTGTGGAAAAATATTTTCCCTTCTTTAAAGCTTTAGAGGGACCAAGGCGAATAGTCTATGTTGGATGGAAGAGTGTCAGTCAGCCTTCTAGGAATTAAAGTAATATCTCACCAATCCTCAACTTCTGTCATCCCCGAAAGAAGGTGAAGAATTATATTTTTATTTGGCCATATTAGACACGGCGTTAAGCTCGGTCTTGGTCAGACAAGAGTCCGAGAAACAATAGCCGGTTTATTATATTAGCAAAATTCTGACAAAAATAGAAACCCATTATTCATGCGCTGAAGGGATAGCTTTAGCATTGATCCATTCTGTCAGGAAATTTTAGCTATACTCATAAGATCGTTGTCCTAACTGATTAATCATTAAAAGGGATCCAGCAAAGACTCGAGGTGTCCGAGCGATTAATTAAATGGATTGTGAAGTTAGGTGAGTTTGACATAGAATTCCTAACGTGGCCGGCCATAAAAAGCCGATCCTCACGGATTTCATGGTAGAAACGATGGCCCCGATTCCAAGAGATTTCGAGAAGAGTGAAGACCCACTGTAGCATGAGAAGGCTCCAATATGGATCTTGTACGTGGACGGGACGCCTTTTAAGTTAGGGAATAGGGTTGTTGTAGTCTTGACAACTCCGGATGGGTCAGAGAAAATATTCGATAACACTCAGACTCCATATCACTAATAAAGTGGCAGAGTACAAAGCTCTATTGGCTGTACTCAAGCTAGCAAAGGAATGCTCAGTTAGAAATCTAATTGCCCATAGCAATTCAGAATTAGTTGTCAACCAAGTGATCGGAAATTTCGAGGCGTCAAGTCCATGACTTACGAAATATCCGGCTATTGTAAAGAGCTTGATTGAATCGTTCGACAAGGTGAAAGTTTATTACATCTTGAGGGAAAACAGCTGGAAGACAGATCAATTGGCAAAAGTGGCTACGTTTGGAAATCCATAGTAGTACGCTAGGGAGGGAGTCCTCACGGTCCCAAGCGTAGAGGTCCTAGAAGAGATACTCCAAATCTCATACGATAATACCTGGACAACTCTTTACTGAAGGTATCTAGAAGGTCTTCTATCGGAAAACCAGTAAGAAGCCAAACGTGTAAAAAAGGACGGCGGGATGATACACCTCATAGACGGAAGATTGTACTGAATAAGGTACTCTATCCCCTACATGCACTATTTGTCACCAACTGAAGTTGACTACGTGTTGAGTGACATACATCTCAGAATTTACAGGTCACATATAGGGGGTAAAAATCTGGCATTCAAAGTTATGCGGCAGGGCTATTATTAGCTCACAATAAAGAAAGACGTCATGGAATTTGTTAAGAGTTGCAAAAATTGTTAGATTCATGGCAACATCGCCCATTGGGCCCATATCGAGCTTCAGATTCTACAGTCACCTTAACCATTTGCACAATGGGGACTCGATATATTGAGCCCATCTCCCTTTGTCACATGACAAAGAAAGTTCATCATAGTCATGATAAACTGCTTCATGAAGTGGGTGGAGGATCCCCACTAGCAAAAATCACATAGTAGAATGCGACCGAGTTCGTCTGGCAAAATGTCATTTGCAGGTTTGGGATTTTCAATGTTATAATAACTGACAATGGAATCCAATTCACCGGTAAAAGTTTCATCAAACACTACACTAGCCTAGGGATTAGTTGGTCCATACTTCCGTTGCTTATCTCTAAAGGAATGGACAAATGGAGGTAATGAATTGAACTTTGTTGCATGGGTTGAAGATGAAGTTGGAAGGCGCAAAGGGTTATTGGGTAGACGAACTCTTGTCCGTACTTTGGTTTTATTGGACGACTCTTAGAGAACCAACACAAGAAACGCCATTCAACTTGTGTTACGGGTCCGAGGCAATTATCCTTGTAGAAATTGGACTACCCAGCCTCTAAGTTGAAATCTTCAATCCACATGCTAACTCTCAACTTTTAAGAGAACACTTGGACCTACTTGAAGAAGTCCGAGACACAGCAAGGCTACGAGCGGCAACCTACCAACGAGTTGCTCGGTGTTACAACAAGAATGTAAAGGCTCGCTAGTTTGAGGTAGGGGATTTAGTTTTAAGGAATATAGAGGCTACAAGCAAGATCGCAGACAAGAATAAACTTTTCCCAAATTGGGAAGGACTGTTTTTGATTCTCAGCCATTCTCCAGAATAGTCATATAAACTATGCACCACCATGGAACATTGGTCCTAAGGGTATGGAATGCCTTACTCAAGAAATATTACCAATAAGCCTGCTTCCTAAATAGAACGAAGTAGAGGTATGTATTGAACCAACATATGGGATGCTTGTATGAAGTGTTTAATTATATTAATAGTAATAAATTCCCATTTTGTTACATTGTTTGTTCATTTGTGTGCTTGCATGTGGCTGCATGAATCCAAGCAACTATGGTTGACCCTAAGTTGAGTGGGACTTTTATTTGTTAAAACGAACTATTAATAAATAAATAAATAGGTTATGGCATTAGTTGACACAACCTAACGATTCGAAAGACGATCGGATGCCGATTATCATATAAAGACCCGAAGGGCTTGAAGACAAAAGTCTTACTCCTTGAAATTTCAAATTAAGCATCAAATGTAAAAACTTTAGGGGGCTTTCATAGTATGAGTGCTATGACATCTTTCCATAGGAATGAGCATTATCAGTTGAATACGGTCAATGGACCAAGGTCCAACAAAGCTCGGTAAAAATGGCAACCTTGCCTATCCAGCAAACAAAAAGCATATTGAACAAAAATTCAGCATGAATAAAAATAATATTAATGACAATGATTGACATAATCTGACTGATTTATTAATGTATAAATATTTACAATGTGGAGATCCGACCTTCAAGCATAAGGTCACAATCACGCTGCCTTTTGCCTGCACACAAACGCCTTAACCATCTTAAGGCCGAGAACAAGGCGGAGATTGAAGTGACGGGTCCTCGCTAGGCTCCGAGAAATCTCTAATGTTAGAATGCCGAGAAACCCCAGAATTCCTTGGATCTAGGTAGCCTAAAGGGAAGTTGGGAGCCAACAAAGACATTATCTGCCTGCAAAGAGAAAACTAGTCCCGAAATCTATCGTTCAGAGTAGGTCCAACCTCTTCCTGTTGAAGACGTATCCTCAATTCTCCTTCGAGCCGAGCGCACTTATCCTAAAGATCGGCAATTAAGCTGGCATCCAAAATTGATCGATGGTCAGCCTCCTGGAGTCAATCCTTGAGTGAGGTGATCTGATCCATAGGTATAACATTTTTGTCTGATAGTTCTTGGGATCTCACTAGCCACTCGGATAACTCCCTATCTAAGTAAGCGGTCTGATCTTGGACTTGTTCAGCTTCGGCAACAGCAACCTCAACTTGGATCTTCATCTCTCTGAGTACGGCAAGGTTAGTTTACATTCGGGATAGGCGATCAATTTCAGTATCCCATTGATATAGCCCATATCGGATCAAACGAACCAGTTCCTACGATTGCCAAACAATGCAAAAAGGTTAATAAAAAATAACAATAGAACGGAGAATACTTTGAGACGAAGGGTTACATAAACGATATCTTAGTAGAAAAAGATTTCTCCTGAAAAGGGACTAGGAGAAGAGCTGAACTCGGAAATGGGTGGAGTCTTCCAATATAGAAGAGGTAGAGCACAATGCTAGTAAGGAACTTCAAACTCAGGAGGAGTTGAAAAGCATTCCAATTTTTGGGGCTCCCAGATGGTGGAATATTAACCTGCAGGACCTCCCCACTTTTCGGAACCTCAGCTGAAGGATGGGACTCAGGAAATCTCGTCAAAACTTCTAGAGTAGTAGCCAAAAAACCCTTTGCCATTCCTCTATTATTATTTGGCCCCACGTCCAATGCAATGGGAGGTGTAGAAATAGGCTTGTTAGATGATGAACTGACACAGACAGGGACCCCATGCTTGGATATAAAAGGAGCATCAATCAGTTCACCCAAACCGCAAACGACGTGGGCAATTATTCTCGAAATAGCGGGTAATGGAGCTCCACTACCCTCAACGAATTCGGATGCCCCCTAAAAAACTAGGCAGTTCAATGAAGGAAGGTTAGAATCCGGCCTCTGAGATGACTCGCTAGCTTTCAATGTGGTCATCTTGTCACTGGCCTCATGAATCGTACTGTCATAATCTTTAAAATAGGACAGAAGGTGTAAACCAAAGTTTCGAGGATCTGCCTCTCCGGCCGCCCTTTCAGGAGAATCCTGAATAAAAAGTTCTTCCGGCTTTCTTTTGGGCCGGTGGACAGGTATATTGGTAACAGCCTCGCCTTCAACTTTAACATCCTAGTCGACTTCAGCAAGCGCTCGACAAGTTAAAAAATTGCTTGTTCTTTGGAGCAAAACTGCATTTTCCTTAATTAGCTCAGTCAAGGGTTGAGCTATAAAAGTCTCATTTTACGAGACATCTCCAGAGTAAGCAGGATTCACCAACTTCCATTCATTGGAAAAGGTCCAGCCGGAAAAGGTCCAGCCGGAAGAGGTCCAGCCAGAAGGGACCGCAATGAAAAAGTATCAGTTCTTTCAACTTTTTATTGAGTCCGGATTACCCCTGCTAATCTTATACTTTTTTCAGGGAGTAAAAGAAATCTAGTCGTCCTCTTGGTTAAATCGAAAAACAACTTTGACAGCCTTGGCGTTTAGACGAAGTTTCCAACGATGAAGAAAAACACACAAGGAAATCCAATACCTAATGGCGTTGGGATGGAGATGCGCCACAGGAATATCTAAAGCCTCCAGAATCTCGTACAACTCCTTCTCAAAAGAAATGTGAAGACCCTCTTTCAAATGAATTTCATAGATGGCAATAAAGTCAAGCCTTAGAGAATAGGCTCTCTCATCGGATAAAGGAACTTGGAAGGGAACCGCGATAGGAATATTAATTCTATTTTAAATATCAAGCACATCCTCTACCGTTAGATTGGATGAAATGTTAGCAACGCCCTTGGAAGCCGCTCAATGAGCCATGGAAGCAAGAAGAAGCGAAAAGCAATTTGGGGTTGAGAGAAGTGGAATATGAAGAAGTGTAGAAGTGAAGGAGCGCCAGAATTTAAATAGATAAGGACTCCAGATCAAAACGTGCATCGTCCAAGGGTACTAAAGGGGTGCATTTCTATAATGGTTGAGACATGTGTAAGCACAAGAATATATTGCGGCATGTCTATTTCACTGTGCCGATAAAGACGATCTGATGCAGCGCTTTCCAGAGCAGCAGACTGACAACAAGCAGCTTTAAAGCCCAGTTAGGCGTGTCTATTTCATTGCGCTGGTCATGATGGCTTGACGTAGCGGTTGCGAAAGAAGTAGACTGGCAATGAGTGGTCCTGACGCCTGGTTAATTATAATAAGATGATTCGACCCAATTGATCTACGGATGCGCAAATATTGCATTTGTTCAAATTAAATTGTTACGCGCGAATTGTCAAAAATTTGAGTTGTCAGAGGTTCGAGTTGTTTGGTTTGTCAGATGATAAAATAATGAAAAACGGCATTCAAGCGCATGTTCAACACTCAACTCAAAGTCAACCGCTTAGAAAATACAAACATATTGAAGCCATACAAAGAAAGTAGAATATCCTTCGGGTAGTTTTATTCGTTGATTCCTTTCATAATGTATAAACTTATAATTGCAAAAGTACAACTCGAGTGAAAAGGAGAAAGATGTAGGACGACAACTTTTAAAAAAAAAACCTCTATCCAGGAATTTCAAAGGCATTGTAGAGGAAGGGAAAGAACAAAAATTGTCTGCCCATGCCAGCAGTAACCATTCAGATTCACTTCAAGAGAAAACATAAAGCCGGGGCGTTGTCACAACGACGAGGCATGGCTTTGGGATGGACGATTCCATATAGGAGAAACCAAGATGGTTTCTACTATAAAAGAGGGTAACCAAGGCAGTCTTCAAGTGCTTCCTCGAACCCTAGCTTCAAAGGCTATAAGGGAACTTCCATCGATTCCAGCAACGATTACTTACGGCAGCAACGATACCATATTGGCTCAAAACAATCATACCATTGGACAAGAAAGGAGTATCCCGTGATGCAAACTAAAAGAAAACTCCGCAAATTATAGCCGAAACGAAGGTCTTGTTGGTTGCCAATTTGAAGAAGATATCAAATCACCATTTTTTAAGGGTAGAGAATCACATCCTGCCAAACAAGACCCTTCGGATTCCGAGTATTTGCGGCAAAGATATGTATTGATGAAGCATTAGCCTACATCCCATCAATGACATACTAGGAGTTTGAATTTAAATCTTCTAGCATAGGGGGCTAGTGATAGATATAGCCTAAGAAGGATTAGCCCAATGATATCAGCTCAATGCAAGCTTGGATTAAGGCCCAAAATCTCAGCGGTTCAGATGAAGAAGTGACAAAGCCAAATTCAACCAGTCGATTAGTAACTCCCAGGGGTATTAATTGAAAAGCCTAATCCAGTCGGTCAGTTATCCAAAGATGATAATAAACCGAAGGAAAATCATTAGTCAGTTAATGGCCTGGTCCAGGAAACGGCTGAAACGACATCATCATTATTGGCCAAACAGTCCCCTCATTAAATTTGGATGATAGTTATTTGCAAAAAGTAACGCCTCCTCGTAATTAATATGAAATAGCTCTAGATTGTGCAGAGAATTCAAACGCTGGCCGGTCGAGCAAGACTCTATGTTACAAATACGTCTTCTCCAAAACAAAAATAAAAAAAAAAGAGAAGAGAAAAAGAGAAGAAAAACACTCAGTCTTTTGAGTGCACAAAAAGGTGCATTGCCGTCCAGATCTACGCTCATCCCCATCCCCTTTAATTTTTAACATTTACTTCCTTGTCATTTTTCCAATTCAAATAGAAAGATTGTTGACTTAAGCGTCGGAGAATATATAGAGGAGCGAGTCCCGTATACCTCTTGCCTTTAATTTATTCTGTTGTGGTGCGCAGTATCCAAATTCAGAATTACGAAGATCGGATCCATTATTGTTTGAACATTTATGCAAGGCTAGGCAGTTCCCTAATTTATACATCAATTTGGTTGCTCGAGACGCATCACATCTATTCTTCTTTAGGAAACCTATTAGCTCTCTTTTGAATTTAAATTTGGGTAACGCATCTTTTCTGCCATAAGTAATTCCTGTAGCTTTTCTTTATCTCATATTTACCTTTGATAGGCCAAGGTTACTTCTGCCATTTTTGTAATATAAATCAACTGTTTAATAGAAAAATCATCTTTGACCATTTGAAATCTTGTTCTTTAAAGCGTCATTCTTCTTCTCCTGTCTAGAAAGCAGAAAGAATAACTTATAATGGGCACAAGTTGAGTTGATTGCTATTCTTTAAAAAACCAAGAGTGAGAATTCTTGAGCCTACATGCTTCTCTTTTAATTATGTTGTGTTAAATTGATCATCCTCATCATTTCAGAAGCGTGATTGTGCTTATCTTACAAATCTAATCTCTAGATTTGTTGTGGCGATTGTTGGTTACTTAATACCTCTGATCTATTTCGGTTGTGATAGCCCTATTGCTTGGGTTGTGATACCCTTTGTTGTTAGGGCATGATATCCTTTTGTTGTTGAGAGGTTTTATCTTCACCTTTTGGTTTGGTAAAGAAGATTGATTAGTGAATTGTTGACCATCAAGCAGATATTTGGATTGGAAAGAGAAGGGTTTTTGAACTACCTTAAAAATGCTACATTTTACTTGTTTTGCTGATCTGCCATTTACATTAATTATCCACCCATTTGAGCGGTTAAGAAGATAAAATTTGGTTTATTCTTTCCATTAGCGAAGTGGGATAACTAACTTATTATCATTGATTGATTGAGCTTGTTTATTTTGTTGATTTTTATTTTCCGCGATTGTGCCCTATTCGTTCCCTTGAGGGCACGTTATTGGGCATTTCGTAGCTCTATCATTTCCAGACAACCATAATTTGTAACCAGTTCCATCTATATTCATTGGCTTTCTTTCTCACCCATTTCATCTCTTATACTCATTTGTCTTTCTATATTTATCAATTGCCTCCCTAAGATTACTCGTCAATATAATGATATTCCAAGTGCCCAGTTTACTCTTACACTAATGTCTTTAACCAACCCATCCATGATGCAGTACTTGCTGATTTTGCGGTAAACAGCTGACAACGTAATGATTTTAGCCTGTATGACACTGTACTTGAGAGCAATAGAACACGCTATGGGTAAGGATGCTGCGACCATCATACGCTTGAACTTTTAATTTCATGTTAAACATCCAACAAAGTATTGGGCTGGTTGTTAGCCGCATAACATGCAACTCTCCTCCTTTATACTGGCTTGGGACTAGCTGACACTATTGACAAAAAAACCTGTGGAGTGAGATAATAAAAAATTTTTTGTATTTGGTTCAACTTTCCATAAATGTTGCTCTAACCCAAGCAGAATGGTAAAAGGAAATTTATTTAGCTCACCTCATATTGGGGCACTGAAGGCTTTGCATATGCTGTTGTTCCAGTTGCACCAAATGGAAAAGGAAATTTATTATATTTGCAAATGAAAGATGTTCAAATTTTTCTTTCAATTCTTTGCATTGTCCAAATAAAAGTTTTTTGAGAATCACTGAAAATTCCAAATCTGTTTGGAATTGTATTTCACGATTCCATTTCCACTCATGTGAACAAAATAGATTTTTTTAGAGAAATTTCAGATTTTACAAGCTGCGTCTACTACTATGATGTGTTTCCTATACTCTGTATGTATATTAATTGGTGAATTTTGTGATCCTGTGACTGATGAATCATCAAACGAGTGAGGCCATGTTTACTTCTCGCTACTATTGATCTGTTTAGAAGTAATAATTGCAAAATGACACTACGTGGTGTTCTGTAAATGTTTGTCCTCACTTATAAACTGCATCTCTCTCTAAGGAAGCTTTTTTTTGGACTCCTCCTAGCTGAAGCTACAACTTGTAGCCTCTATAAAACGGCTTATCCACATAGCTTAACCTGATTACTGACAGCTTTGTACATTACAAAGGTTTCCCCGACTTTGCCCCTCTGCACCACTTTTGAAAATGCTCTACTAGAAGTCCAGAAAAATAAATCTGCCAAAGATTCAATGGGGCTGAGCTGGTGCTAATTTATGCTGAAAAACTGAAAGCTGGAAAGCTAAAAGTACTGATTAGAAATAGCTAATGCTCAATTTTTCTGAAACTAGATGGTGCCTTGATGATGTTGAAATTGGTGTGCTATATAAACTAATTTTCTTGGTCCATGTTCTATTCTGACAAGATCTAATATGATATAGACCCTGTATAAACATTTTTGGATTAGCTGATAAAACAAACAATGGTAGCAACACTGGCTTTACTCTGATTGAGCAGGCTAGTTATATGAATTCATTACAACGTCCTCTTAAATTGGGAGCAATTTCAAATTTTTCTTAATGATCACACTCTACATTTTCTAAACCTACTTGCCCCTTTCTTTTTGCATATTACATTAGCCACATCACCTTTTATTGCGGTGCTTTCTTTGCCCCTAGGTATTATGCATTCTAACAATTTTGAACAGTTTTTCTTCATCTTCCCCTCTCCCCCCGGCATAAAAAACCGACTCCTGATTTGTTATGAATATGCTTATTTCTTCCCTTTTTGAGTTACATCCTTGTACGCATTATACAATATGTATATGTTGTTTCTTAATTACCCAACACATCAATTCATATGATAAAGCCAGTCTTATAGCTGTCCTTTAAAATTCCCTTTTAATGTAGAGATATTTGATGGACACATAATACTTTCAATATATTTCTTCATTTTAACCGGCTTAAATAACCCTATGTGCCACATCTTCAATCTTTACTTTTTATTTTGACGTATTTAGCTATGGAAAAAGGTAAAAGTGAAAAGCTATCAGTTTATGAATGT
>JAODPA010093055.1:0-23103 GCA_025585075.1 Nepenthes mirabilis | reverse complement strand
TGATGTCATTGGTTTAGGGGTCTCCCCTGCTTCTATGTTTCTTTCCCCAAGTCGGCAAAATACTTGGTTAAGAACATAGCTCTTTGTACATTTTCTTTAAATTTAATGCAATTAATTACTTACCAAAAAAAAAAAAAGAGAACGGAAATCTTGTGTGGAACAGAAGGGTAAAAGCTCGTTTGATTCTGATGTTCAGTACGGATGCAAATTGTGAAAGAGTGGCCAAACAATCCTTTAGACCTTTAGAATTTGAATCTTGAGGTGTTAGAAAAGTTACTACAGGGATAACTAGCTTGTGGCAACCAAGCGTTCATAGCAACATTTCTTTTTGATCCTTTGATGTAGGCTCTTCCTATCATTATGAAGCAGAATTCACCAAGTGTGGGATTATTCACCCACCAATAGGGAACATGAGCTGGGTTTAGACTATGTATAATAGGTTAGTTTTACCCTACTAATGACAGTGTCGCGATGGTAATTCAACCTAGTATGAGAGGAGCCGTTGATGTGCACAATTGGTCTTTGCGCTTGGTTGAAAAGCCATTGGCATGAAGCTACCGTGTGCTGAATTATGAATAAACACCTCTAAGTCAAAATCAGTGCTAGAAGCAATGCATGCACTCATCGCTTGTTTATCAACCTGTAGTAGGGGCCTAGCCCCTAAGGGCACGTGTCATTGGGCAAGCCCCTGTCACGGATGCATTGCGTGGGCCACCTAGAATTATAATTTCCACCAAGTAGTGCGTTGAATCATTTACAAATGACTTAAATACGTGATAGGGTATTGTAAGTGGCAGAGTGGTCATGCTGCCACTATCCATTGAGATTCGACCCTATGTCACTAAAATTGGTCCCTCCCCCGAAACCGAGCGACGATGTGAAAAAAATGGAGGCTCGACGACAGATGGCCAACACCATAGCTATCCACACCACTCGGCGTTAACCCCAGGATGCTCTAGCAAAAATCACTCACTTTATAAGGCAAGATAACAAAAACGGAATAGAACAAAGCACCGTCGGTCATGTCCCTAACTTTTAAGGGCATGTCCCCGCTGCGCCCCAATAATAATCCGATTCAACCATGTCACGCAACTGCCATGGTAGTGTCGTGTCCCTAACTTTTAAGGTCATGTCCCTTGTCGCGATCTTGTCACGCCCCATCGATACCCAACGTCTACCCCTCTCATGACCCACCGATGCCTTTGTCACGGCTAGCAGTGCTCGTGTCACTTGTTGTGCTCTAGTAGCTCCCTTATCCTGCCCTGCAGTGCTGATGTTATGCCCCAGGAACACCCTTGTCGCGCCGGTGTCACGCCCAGCAGCTCCCTTATCGCTCCTAGCTGAGCCCGCATTTCTTGTCATGCTCTAACAACTCCCTTGTCGCACCAAGCATTGCTGGTGTCATGCAGTTGTCATGCCTAGCATCTCCCTTGTCGTGCCAAGCAGCACTGCTGTCACACTCATGTTAGTCCCTTGTCACTTGTTGTGCTCCAATAGCTCCCTTATCATGCCCAGCAGTGTTATCGTGCCAGTGTCACACCCTATGTGATGGAATGGGTTTTTTTTGTCCTCATATAATTTTGTCATTACAGATACATGAGCAGATGCCCAAGTCTTAACTTAAGGTTCTAGGAAAAAATGGGCAGAGTCTCCCCTAAGACTTTGCTAAATAGAAACATAACCTGATTAAAACCTATATAACATAATCGGTACATGCACACAACTATACAATTACCACAAGTTCTCCTATAATACATATACACAAGATCACAATTGCCACATCCATCCATGGCTTTAACATACAATCCTTTCCACTATACCAGAAACATACAAGATATGCCATCTAGGACCTGTATAAAATTCAACGAACAGAATAGCAGAAGCAACTATATAAACCTGCGGAAGCATAATTACTAATCCAACAGAATTTAGAACGACTGATAACCATTGATACATAACTTCATCCACATTTTTAGACATTTACAAGAAAAGCTATAAGATTTCCCAAGAATCTTTAGGATGACTCCAAGACTCTAAATCTTCCTTGCTAAGTTTAGGCTATGTCTGATCGCCAGGTTTCGTCGCTATGTCCTTATCTGGAGGGGTGAAGACCAAATAGTAAGTCGAAGCCTAGTAAGGTACTAAAACATGTAGAATATAATGATCTCATACAGAACATAAATACAGATGGTTCTAGAAACTATCAAAGAATAGGAACATATACATAAAGCATGAGAAAAGCATGATTTAACATGAACAAGTCTCAAAAATCATTATTTATGCTTTCATGCAAAACATAAGTGCAGATGGATAGTATCATGGAAATATTCAAGTACATAAAGGTACATGAAAGCCAAGGAAGCACAAATCAATATAATTATGTTTTGGAAATCATAAGCCAGTGAAATAGGCTTTAGAAACCAAAAAACATAATATAATATCAGAACAAGTAAAAACATGCAGGAAAGAGATAGAAGTCAAGGAAGCATTAACAAAGCTAATGTGCAGGAGGGCAAATTCATGGAAGTAAAGATAACTCATGATTCTATTTAAACATGTGTTGGAGTTCATAAAGTAGTTCCAATCTCACTTGATTTCTTTAGAAAACTCTAGTTCGATATCTTAGGAACCCAACTAGCATACCCTACTAGTCGAGGGGTGAATAATCGGGGATAGATTGTGTTTCTGCCACATTGTCTAAGGCTAGGAATTGTGATGATAATACAAACTGATTGTGTTTTTGGGCACATCAATCAAAGCCGACAGAGGATTTATGACCTCCAAAGTCTACTTTGATAATGCCCAGAGGAACGGCAGACCACATATAACTCCCCGGACAGAGTTATCCCCAATTACCACCGTAATGTCTTAAGGCATGCCAGGGAGCCTCACTTGACTGTATTTCAGTCCTGTGTCCTAATTAATAAAATCAGAAACATTTTTTCTTCTTCTTATTTTCTAGCTTATAGCTTATCGTATGTCCGTAAATCGGTCAGAATCAGGCAAGTAGCCTTTCAGGGTACTTCAAAAATCCACATAAACTCAATAGTGCAATTCAATGTAAATGTTTTAGTTATAAATCATAACATGAACATTACCTTTTTACAAATAAGCCTTTGTATATTACAAACAATGGAATTTAAATACCAAAATTCCTCATTTTCGTTCTAAGGTTTCATATGAAACTTCCGGACGATAAACGAACACCAAACACATGTATTTTCATGAAATCGGAGGTATATTTAGTAGCATATACAAGTAAGCATGAAATCTGTCCGATTAATCAGGAGAAACAGCCATTATTTATGGTAAACTTGTAAAACCATGGATTTAAAGTATAAATACAATATTTGAGGTATTGAAACACTGTAAAAATGGTATATAACGTCCGAAGTATACTTGCCTAAGCTCGGTTTATAGTTATCCTTACTCTGATAGGAGTGGGTCGGAAGATTTCTCCCTCTCCTTCTCTTTCCCCTTCCTCCGCTCGTTCATGCCGAGCTACTCTGCTGAAATGAGCCCCTCTCTCTCAATTTCCCTCTTTCAAAACAAGAAAAGAGGGATCACATGCTGGTCACACGACTGGCACTCGAGCGCTCGCTCTCGTAAATGGGTGCCTGGGTTGGCGCTCGAGCTACCCTCGTAGCCCTACCTCGCTCCCGCCTCACCTTGGGCTTCCATCAGGGGGCCATTCTCGCAGAATGGCACTTGAGCAGTGCTCGAGCGCCCATTGAGTGCCCCTCCTATTTTGGCCCATTTCGCATCATTTTGCTTCAGTATCAAAATTTTCACCATATTTAAACCCGAACATGATTTTTATCTACATAATTATCACGTTCGGGATCGGGATCTCACACTCTACTCCACTTACAGAAATTTTGGTCCTTAAAATTTAACGATTCTTAAATTTTCCCGATTTCCTAGCATTCCCAATTCACTTTCAGGTTAAAACAGTTATCCTGAGACCTTAAATCTCCATTTTATCTTAGTCCTCATTATCTAATGTGCCTTATTTCAAATCGAAATTTATTGTGCTCAAAGGTAAACCCATTTCTTTAACTATTTTCTCGACTTGGCTCTAAATTTTAAACCAGCAAAATGCCTTACCACACCTTATATTAAGCTTTGAAATTGAGTCTCTCTTCTGGACATTAACTTAGACCTTATTATATGCACAGGTTCATCACTCTTCTGTTGTGCGCTCTGATTAATCATTTAGCTTCGAATCATCCAATTACAATTTGCCATCACACAAATTCACCTTAGTACCCAAAGTCTTTCATCAATCTTGGTTCGGATTTGACATAAATCTCAAGTCATAATTAAATTTCAAAGGCAGGATACTTTACATTCTCTCTATTTCGTTGGCATGTCCCCTAATCGATGTTCCCATTAGACACATATCCCATTTTGAACACCTAAATTACGCAGTAACTTTGATCAAAACTGATTTTAAGATAGCCATAACACGAAAATAATCCCCACAGGTCATCAATTCACCAAAGAACAAAAGTCCTATCCATGATAGTCATCATAAACTTGATACAATTTTTAGATCATCACCATAAAATCTCGAGACTTTAACAATTACCAACCTCATGATTTCAAAATGCCTACGCTGAACAGTGTCAAATCATGTTGGCATACTAATAAGCCCATTGATTAAACCCAAACGCGTCCTCAATAGTCATCATTTGCAGGTTGTTCGAACGTGAACCCACAAGGGTTTTCTTATCTCAAAATTTCATAATTCCAACATTCTAGACACAACTCCACTTTCCAACTTAGGAATGTGGCATTTTATTTTCCAAGCAATTGAGCCTACCCATAAATTCACTATCAGTACCAAAACTATAAACCCTTAACATTCACGATCAGTACTGATGTTCGTTATCCTTTTAAGATACTGAAGTTCATTTACAAACTCCTTAGACAAATCTATCCACTTGTAAATTCCTAAGGTCAACTTTAGTCATAACATAACCATTTTGATCCTTAATTTATCAGGCAAGCTATCACCGAAAGTAATATTCACAATTTCTCAAACAGAGACTTCTAATTGCTGATTTTGAACAACAGAAGGGTATCCCACTTAACCCAAGGGCACAGATTCACAAACAAATCAGGAAAACATAATTTTAAAGTTTGCTTAATGATACCAAGATCGATCTCTACAATCCTTGATGGAGACTTCCGATATCAAACATCAATCTTGACATTTACCTTCACCAAACATATTGGGATCCACTTGTCACAACCTTTAACTCTTAGATTTATAAGTCATTAATTTCATCCAAGGAATTATCCCTAAATCTTCAAAGATCTCATCACGAAATTTTTATTACAGGAGGAGCAATTTTACCCCACAAACACCTCCCCCACTTTGCTTGTGGGTGATTATGTATTGATGTAGGATGACGAAATCCAAATCCTTCTTAAAGGCATTACCATCTTTGCTAACTTAACCCATTAATTAATCCAACTTCCCATAGGTCCTAAAGTATCCTTAACAGTACTTAACCGATGCTCCTTTGATTTCATATACAATCCTCAAATAGTAATGTCAATTTCTAACAAGTTTTCCATATCACCTATTAAAACAAATCGGCTTGGTCTTTTCCTTCAAGTACATACATCCTTGAACTTTCCTGGCTATATTCTCGAAAAGTTACCTATCAACATTTAGAAAAGGGCAGTCCCAATTTCGGATTGGACTTAATGTCTATCTTTGATTCGATTGACCTTGTCTCTTATTCAAAATTCACAACCTATAGGATATCATATTCTCTCGATACAATTTACACCGACATCTTTGAGTACCATTTCAACTCCAAAAGGATTCACATCACTCAAAAATCAATTTCCAGATCATCAATTCCACCTATTCGTTATTCCAACAAAATGAATCAAATATCCCTTCATTCAACAACTTACAACTGATCACTTTCTCAGTCAGGAGTTCAGTCATCTGCTGTCCACAATCCATAGAATTTACAAAAGGACACAAAAACACAATCACAAAATAATCAAGAATCTTCAAGATGAGGGGAGACACATTATGCAAATCATGCAAGAAATAAAAGAACATATAAATCCTAAATCAATTAAAACATAAATCAAATTCCACAATCAAGAGAATACCTCCATCTACCTCTGGGAGTACTTTAACGTCTTGGACCGTCGATGCAAGGGCTTCAGTTGTGACAGTGAACTCCTTTAATTTTATCCTCCAAAGATATAGGCAGTCTTTAACCAAGTGGCCCTACAGTCCACATCTAAAGCAAGCTCCGTCGCCTTGTGACAGGGATATTCGGCATGCTTCTTTCCATAGTAATTACAAGGCATCACTGATGTCTGGAAATCTAACACTGATTGAATTCCGATGCTGCATTTCCCTTCACTAGAAACTCTCATCTTCTTATTAGATTCTAGGCATTCGAAATCAGACTTCTTACTAAGGTTCACCTAACTGATTACCCTTTTACCTAAAGATTTTTGAGTCTCAAATTCTTTCTCAAGTACCAGAGCCCTATCTAGGACCCCAGCATAAGTCTAAAATTCTTGGGTCACTAGCTGACTCCTAATCCCATCCTTTAACCCTTGTAGAAACTTCTTAGTCATCCTCATTTTGTCTTTCCTAACAAAAGATGCACGACAAGATAATTTAATAAACCTCGCACCATATTTGGCTACCGTGTGACTCCTTGCCTAAGCTCCATAAAAGCTCTTTTTCTCCAATCTTGAAGGCCAGAGGGAATGTACTTCTCCCAGAAAGCTTCCTTAAACGTCTCCCAAGAAATTCTCTCGTCAAACAAACCCATTGCCCTCTTCTTCCTTGCCTACCAATCATCTGCTTCTTCTTCTAGTTTATAAGTTGCAAAGGCAACCTTTTCACTATCAGAATATTAGACAATTGCAAATATTTTCTTCAATTTCTGAATCTAATTTTCTACCCTCACCGGATCAATTTTTCCCAAACATTCAGGCACCAACTCTACCTTAAACCTCTCGTACATCGTTGGAATCAGCTTTGGTGCAAGAACCAGAGCCATATGATGCTGCTCCATCTTTTCTACCACATTTGTCATCATTTCAAACAAATTCACATACTCTGCATCTCGATCATGGGGAGTACTAGCACTTTCGCTATCATCGCTTCCACCCATTTTACTGGCCATTAATAACCTATAACCAAAAACAGGGAAATGTCAATAAGCCTGCTAACATTGATCAAGACATTTCAACAGAAATCCTATGTTCAGCCTTTAAACATCTCATTTGATCCTATCTAGCTTTTATCCTTCCTTAATACTAAAAAGGATTATAACCGGAACCTAGAACCTAAATCAGTTAGCCTAGGCTTGAGATCAATATCAATCTGCTTAATTACTAAGTCATAGTCTATTTCTGACCTACTTAGGTTGGCTAGGATACCTAGGACCTAATCATTCTATATCTATACTTACTGATTCGGTCAGTCAAAATCGTTTCCTAAGCTTCTGCTTATAATTCAGATCATTCCTATGGCGTCTCATTTTCTCTGATACCACTTGTGTTGGAACGGGTTTTTTTTTGTCCTCAGATAATTTCATCATCATAGATACATCAGTAGAAGCCCAAGTCTCAACTTAAGGTTTTAGGAAAAAAATGGGCAGAGTCTCTCCTAAAATTTGGCTAAACAGAAACATAACCTGAATAAAACCTATATAACATAATCAGTACATGCACGTAACTGTACAATTACCACGAGTTTTCCTACAACACATATACATAGGATCACAATTGCCACATCCATCCATGTCGTTAACACACAATCCTTTCCATTATACCACAAACATATGAGAGATGTTGTCTAGGACCTGTACAAAATTTAAAGAATAGAATAGCGAAAGCAACTATATAAACCTGCAGAAGCATCATCACTAATCCAACAAAATTCAAAACAACTAATAACCATCGATACATAATTTCATCCATATTTTTAGACATTTACAAGCAAAACTATAATATTTTCCAAGAATCTTTAGGATGACTCTAAAGCTCCAAATCTTCCTTGCTAAGCTTAGGTTATGCTTAATCGCCCAGTATCATCGCTATGTCCTTATCTAGAGGGGGAAACAAAATAGTGAGTCGAGGCCCAGCAAGGTACTAAAACATGCAAAATATAATGATCTCATACAGAATATAAGTACAGATGGTCCTAGAAACTATCAAAGAATAAGAACATAACAAAAAGCATGAGAAAAGCATTATTTAATATGAACAGGCCTAAAAAATCATTATTTATACTTTTATGCAGAACATAAGTGTAGATGGACAGTATCATGGAAATATTCAAGAACATAAAGTCACATGAAAGCTAAGGAAGCACAAATTAGTATAATTATGTTTCGGAAATCATAAACCAGTGAAACAGACATTAAAATTCAAAAAATTATAATATAATATCAGAAAATATAAAAACATGCCGGCAAGAGACAGAAGTCAAGGAAGCATTAACAAAACTTTTGTGCAAGAGGGCAAATTCATGGAAATAGGGATAACTCATGATTCTATTTAAACATGCATTGGAGTTCATAAAACAATTCCAATCTTACTTGATTTCTTCAGAAGACACTAGTTCGATATCCTAGGGATCCAACTAGCATACCCTACTAGTTGAGGGGGCGAATAATCGGAGATAGATTTTATTTCTGCCACACATTCTAAGGCCAGGAACTGTGACGATAATAGAAACTAATTGTGTTTTTGGGCACATCATTCAAAGCCAACGGAGGATTTATGACCTCCAGAGTCTGTTTTAATAACATCCCGAGGAAGGGCAAACCACGTATAACTCCATGAATGGAGTTATCCCCGATTACCACCATAATGTCATAAGGCATATCGGAGAACCTCACCTGACCACATATCAATCCTGGATCCTAATTAATAAAATCAGAAACATTTTTTTCTTCTTATTTTCTATCTTATAGCTTATCGTATATCAGTAAAACAGTAAGAATCAAGCAAGTAGCCTTTCAAGCTACTTCAAAAATCTACATAAACTCAACAGTGTAGTTTCATGTAAATTTTTCAGTTATAAATCATAACACGAACATTACCTTTTTACAAATAAGCCTTTATATATCACAAACAATGGAATTTAAACACCAAAATTCCTCATTTTTTATCTAGGGTTTCGCATGAAAATTCCAGATGATAAATGAACACCAAACACATGTATTTTCATAAAATCAAATGTATATTTAGCAGTATATATAAGTAAGAATGAAATCTATCTGATTAATCAGGAGAAACAGGTGTTATTTATAGCAAACATACAGAACCATAGATTTAAAGCATAAATACAATATTTGAGGTATTAAAACATTATAAGAATGGTATATAATGTTCAAAGTACACTTGCCTGAGCTCTGTTTACAGTTATCCTTACTCTGGTCGGAGTGGATCAGAAGATTTCTCGCTCTCCTTCTCTTTCCCTTCTCTTTCCCCTTCCTCCTCTTGTTCGTGCTGAGCTGCTCTGCTAAAATGAGCCCCCCTCTCTCTCAATTTCCCTCTTTTAAAATGAGAAAAGAGGGATCACGTGTGGGTCACATGGCTGGAACTCGAACACAAGTTGAGTGCCATTCGAGCGCTACCCTTTTAGCCCTATCTCACCCCTACCTCGCCTTAAGCAACCATCAGGCAGCCATTCTCACAAAATGGCAATCGAGTGATGCTTGAGTGCCCATCGATCACCCCTCCTATTTTGGCCCATTTTGCTTCATTTTGCTTCGGTATCAAATTTTTCACCATACTTAAGTCCGAACATGATTTTCATCTACATAATTATTCAATAATTATCACATTTTAGAATCAAGATCTCACACCCCAAGAATGCCCTTGTCGCGCTAGCGTCACGCCCAACAGCTCCCTTATTGCACCAGCACTTCTGGTGTCACGCTCGTGTCCATCCCTTGTCACTCCCAATGGTGCCCGCGTCTCTTGTCATGCACTAGTAGCTCCCTTATTGTGTCTAGCAGTGCTCCCAGAAATGCCCTTGTTATGCTGATGTCATGCACTGTAGCTCCCTTGTTGTGCCTAGCAGCATTGGTCTGGCACCCGTGCCGGTCCCTTGTTGCTCCCAGCAGTGTCCAGATTGCTTGTCATGCTCCAACAGCACTCTTGTGGTACCTGACAATGCTGATGTTATGTCAATGTCATGCCCAGTATTTCCCTTGTCATGCTCAGCAGCACTAGTGTCAAGCTCAAGCCAATCCCTTATCGCTTATCATGCTCCAGCAACTCCCTTGTTGCGCCAAGTAGTGCTAGTGTTGTGCCCTAGAAGTGCCCTAGTCTCGTCAGCGTCTCGCCCAATAGTGCTGGTGTCGCGCCCCTGCCGATCCCTTGTCATGGTCAACGACACCCACGTCGCTTGTCATTTTCTAGTAGCTCCCTTGTTATACCCAACAGTGCTATGAGGAGTGCCATTGTTGTGCTGGTGTTGCAGCCAGTAGCTCCCTTGTCATTCCCAGCAGTGCTGGTGTTGCACCCATGCTGGTCCCTTTTTGCTCCCAACAGTGCTCGCATCATGCTTTTTATGCTCCAATAGCTCCCTTGTCACATCTAGCAGTGTTGTGTTGCGCCGGTGTCGCACCCTAGAAACATCATTGTCACACCTGACAGTGCCTGGGTCACTCCCTAGGAATGTCCTTGTTGCACCCAATGTGTCCTTGCCGTGCTCGTGTAATCCCCCGTAGCGCCCGGGTCAATCCAGCTCCACCTGTGTCGCGCCCTTGTGGCACCTAGCACTTTTCTTATCATGCCCATTGGCATCCTTGTTGCGCCTTGTGACACCCGTGTTGTTCCCAAGCAATGCCCTTATTGACAAGGGCATGCGCCAGTAGTGCCCTTGTCACCCCCATGTCGTGCCCGGTAGTGCATGGGTTGCTCTCCTGCACAACCAGTGTTGCACCTAGTAGCTCGCCTATGTGCCCCACCGATAACCTTGTTGAGCCCTACATGCCCCAGTTGATCCCTTGTCGTCTAGCTGCTGCCTTGTCACGCCCATGCCACTCCCTATTTGCACCCTATCAATGCCCTTGTCGCACCCAACAATGTCGGATCACACCCATGTTGCACCCATGCTAGTCCCTTGTCACAACCAGCAATGCTTGTGTAACTTATCGCATCCAATGTGCCCCAGCAGATCCCTTGTCATGCCCCATCAGTGCCCTCGTTGCGCCCAACAACGCTGGTGACATGCCTGTGCATGTGAGACCCCGATCCCAAAACATGATAATTATGAAATAATTACATGGCTGAAAATCATGTTTGGGCTTAAGTATAGAGAAAATTTTGGTACCAAAGCAAAAAGGAACAAAATCTGCGAAAGGGGGGATCGGCACTTGCCATGCACTTGAGCGCTAATGAGGCACAAAAATGCACAAGGGCCTGCTCAAAGGGTGCCCAATGCGGAGCGGGAGCACAGCAACCTATGAGGCTGGCGCTCAAGCAGTGCTCGAGCACCAACCGAGGTGCCATTTTGTGAGAGCGGCAGCTCGAGCGTTGGCCCTCAGGTGAACCACGTGACACTCTTTCTTCATTTATAATGTAGAAATTTGAGGAGAGAGAGGGGAGAACGAGCAGCAGAGGCACGAAGGGGAGAACAAGGAAGAAGAAAAAGAGAAGAGAGGAGGAAAAAATCCACCGATCCAAGTAAGAATAACTGTAGATTGAGCCTGTTTTACCTAATTAATTGGACAGATTTCATATTTACTTATATATACTGCAATATCAGGCTTCGATTTCATGTAAATGCATGTGTTTGGTATCCATTTTATGTTCGGAATATTTATTGAAACCCTAAGTACAAAAATGAAGGGATTTAATGTTTAAAATATATAATTTCTGAAATGTGATAGTTAATTTGTAAAATAGTACTATTCTTGTTATGATTTATAACTAAAAAAATTACATGAAAATCACACTGTTAAGTTTCTGTGGATTTTTAGAGTATTCTAAAGGATTAATGGTGAAATCATTACTGATTTTTTAAGTTTGATGAGTTATAAGCTAAGAAAATAAGAAGAAACTATTTTTGATTATCAGGACCGATATATGGTCATGTGAGGTTCTCTAGTATGCCTTAAGACATTACGGGGGTAATCGAGGATAACTCCGTCATTGGAGTTATATGTGGTCTGCCCTTCCTTGAGTCATTACTGAAACTGACTCTGGAGGTTAGAAATTCTCCATTGGCTTTGATTTGTGTGCCTAAAAACACAATAGATCCCTGTTATCGTTACAGTTTTCGACCTTTGATTGTGTGGCAGAAACATAATTTATTCCAGATTATTCACCCCCTCGACTAGCAAGGTACGTTAGTTGGGTCTCTAGGATATTAAACTGGCCTTTCTGAAGAAACAAGTAGGATTTGGAACTGTTTTATAAACACCGATGCATGTTTAAGTAGAATCATGCTTTATTCTTATTTCCAGAAACTGCTTCTATTCTTCTGATCTAATATTAATGTGGTTTTCTACCCTAACATATTTATGTTATAGCTTGAAAGCATGATTTATATTTTCTAAGACCTGTTTATATGGAACTATGCTTTCCTCATGAATTATATATATGATTCTATTTCTCTGGCAATTTCTATGATCTTCTACATTTATGTTCTGCTAATATTTTTGTAATCATTGTCTTATCACATTTATGCTTTAAATGCAACCGTATCCACTTTACTACATTAAATTCTATATGAGAGTATTATATTCTGCACGTTTTAGTACTTTGCTAGGCTTCGGCTCACTATTTTAGTTTTACTCCTTCCAGATAAGGATATAGAGAAGATACTGGATTATCAGGCCTAGCTAGAGATTAGCAATGAAGGTTTTGGAGCCTCGATAAAGCTTCGAAGATTATCTTAATGTATTTTTGAAAATTTGATAGTTCTACATTGTTCTGTAGAGTTTTGTAATGGAAATTATCTATAAATAATTGTAGCATATTCTGTAAACTGTTAGAACTTTATTTATGCTTCTGCAGATTATATCTTAGGCATAGTTGCTTCCACTATATGTTTTTTGGTTTCTGCATAGGTTTTAGATGGTATCTCTTGTCTGAATTTTGGTATAGTGGATAGGGTTGTTAAATTAAAGCCATGGATGGTACTTATGGTCCTGTGAATACGTGTTGTAGGATGTGAATTATGATATTTGGTTAGTTGCATGCTTATACTGATCCTGTGATTGTGTTGTGATCATACATCTGAGGTTTGGAAATCGAGTATGCTCTATATAGGTGTAAATAAGCAAGCTGTATATTTTAGTTTTTGTTCCATTTTAGATAAAACTCTACCAAAATTTTTGTAGAATTTACTATTAAAAATTTATGGATTCTGTTCTATATCTGTCTGACGGAGGGTCCTATTAGAATTAGGATTCATTCCATCATAAATGGTATTTGAGAATATGAGATGCCTTAGGAATGATCTGAATCATATGTAGAAGCTTAGAAAATGATCCTGACTGACTGAATAGGTAGGGATAGATATAGACTGAGTAAGTTTGGTTAGGAAATCCTAAGTGTTCTGGCTTACATAAGTTAGAATTGTCCTGAACTGGGACATAATGATTAGTCAATCGACATTGATTTTGAGGCCTAGGTTGATCAATTTATGTTTAAGGATTCAGGTTAATTGTCTTAAATTGAGGCAAGATAAGGATAAATAAGATTAGATGGAATGTTTAAGGTTAAACCCTAAGAATTTTCTTATAAATGCAACAATTTAATTCCTCTGTCTGATCTAATTAATTGAGGGTAATTGATGTTTCAATATTTCTGTTATAGGATATTAGTATGGTAAAAAGGAGGGATAATACTTGAGGTGGCAATGATACCCTAGAAGATCGAGAGCCTAGATATTTGAATTTACTGGAAAGATTGACAAATATAATCAAAGTAATGGAACAATGTCACATGACTCTGATAAATCCTGCCCCAACAGCTTATGATAGATTTAGGAAAGGAAGAGCACCTAAATTTTTAGATGAACTGGACCCGGTAAAAGCAGACATTTGGTTTAGGAGAATGAAGAAAATATTTACAGTAATTTAGTGCTCTGATCAAGAAAAGGTCACATTTACAGCCTACAAATTAGATGGAGAAGTTGACAGCTGGTGGATTATGAAGAAAAGGGCAATAGGAGTACCTGAAAATGATATTATTTGGAAAATGTTTGAAAAAGCTTTTTATGAAAAAATATTTTCCCTCAAGTCTCCTTGATTAGAAGGAACAGGAGTTTATACGGCTCAAGCAAGGAAAACATATTGTAGCCAAATACGATACAAAGTTTACTGAACTGTCTTGGTATGCACCGTATATTGTAGAAAATGAGGAAAGGAAAGCTAAAACGTTTAAGCAAGGATTGAAAGGTGAAATTAGGAGGCAATTGGTGTTCCATAAACTTCAGACTTATGCAAAGATTTTCGATAGAGCACTAATTTTTTAGAGAGAGCTGAAAACTTAAAAATTTTCAGCTAAGAGGGTAGCTAGCCGAGCAAGTTATAGTGTGAACACAAATGTAGGATTCTCGGTGCCCTCTAAAAAGGCAAAAATGGCTACAATAGAAAAGGGAGTTACTAAAAATCAGACATAGGCTTGTTTTAGGTGTGGACAACAGGGTCACTTGGTTAAAAACTGCCCACCACCAAAGAGATCAGGATTAAAGAAGTCTACAGTTTTAGCAAAATCTTTTGCACTGACAGTCTAGGATGCTAAGATATCGTCAAAAGTGGAAAAAGGTATTCTTTTAATGTAAAGTTTATTTCTACTTTATTTAAGATTCATGTATGCTTTTAATTCCTCATAAAATTGTACGTTATATAAATTATTGTTCAATGGTTATGTGTTGTGGAAATACTTTTGGAGCTTGTGGTATTGGAATTTTGTGTAGAAATATATTAAGATTTTTGCTAGCTATCAGAGATCGGCAATAATGGATATCTTAGGAAGTTTTATAGCTTTTTGTATAGTTCGACGACCGTATCACGAAGGGAACTCTGTCGGATTTTCAACAGAGCATACGGTCCATCATAGATGACATTTTCAATAGCACAATTTGAATTTGAGGAAAAAAAAGTGAAAATCACCTGAAATTTAGGTGATTAGCGTCAACCCAAGTGGGGGAGGAGTTTATGAGATGGCCAAAAACAAGTCGATGAAGATCTGTATAGGCAACCTTTGAAGAATTTTGAGTAAAGCTGTCAGCTACTTGCTTAGGGTTGACGCTTGATGGGTCTGATGTATTGTGGTAGGATGAAATACCCTTAAGAAAGGAGTCTACGATTGAAATTTCCCTGTTCATAGTTAAAATTGATCAATGAGGTTTTCATTTGAGAAAATTATACAGGTTGTTCTACGAATTTGAAGATAAAGGAAATATAACATAAAGAAGAAATGAAGTATGTAATCAGACATTTTGAGGACACTTGGGGCCTATATTTTCTATATTTTGGGTTTGGGGTATTCTTAAAGTAAGTAAAAGAGAAGCCCATAATCAACATTATTCTACTGCGGGTCAAAGAAGATATTTAAGGCTTCCATTTGAAGAAATTGTATGCCTTTCCTCCGAAATTAGTTTTTGGTTCGCATAACTTTGAAAGCAAATGGTTGCCCCACTAAGGAAGGATGATCATGTAATGTTGTGAACGGGTAAACCTGTCTAATAATCCCAATGATGAGCCATGATATCTTTAAGAGTAATGGACCTTTGTACTAGCAAATAATGTTGACTGAGAGTGTTGGGGTAATTAGATGTTGTATTCTAGAACTGGGAGATAAACCATGTTCGAAGCATTGGAGTTATGAAATTTTGAAGTAAGAAATCCTCGAGGTTGTGAGCTACTAATTGAGTTTTGAGATTTAATTGATGCTCTAAGCTTGACGTTAACTTTTTGGAGACTGATATAATTATAGTTTCTGAATCTTGTGATAATTCAAGGACATAAGGGGATATCAGTTTGGGGACATACCAACGAAAGAATAATAATGTGAAGTGTTTTGCATTCAAGGTTTACTTGTAACATGAACTTTATGTTGAATCCTAACTAAGTTAATCAAAAAGATTTTGGGTAATAGGCTAAGTCAGAAATGGTGAAAAGAATTATATCCGGAACATCAAAGATATTAAATCATGGATCGAGGAGTCCTCATGATTTTATTTTAAGATGATTAGGATGATCCATCCATCATGATTCTGAATGACGTGTTTGGGTTAAATCAGTTGACTCATTAATTTACCGACGAGGTTTAAAGTTGCTAAGTGTATAGTTATTGAATTTGGTGATGAATCTGAAGCCACATTGAACCTGTGGTAACTATATAAATTACAGTTTCTGATCTTGTTATGGTTTAAAGGTTTTTTAGAGTTGTTTCCTTTATATGGGACTTTGAGATTTTGAGGTTGTTAATTGTTAAGGGTTTGGGATTTTGGGTAACGATCTGCAATCATATTGAACTTATGGTGACTGTTATAGTTAGGACTTCTTGTTCTGTAATAAATTGAGAATCTGTGAGAGTTAGTCTCGTAAGATGGATATCTTCAGGGCAATTTTAATCACGGTTACCACATGATTTGGGTATTCAGAATGGAATATGTGTCTTATGAAAACGTCAAATTGAGGACATACCAAGAAAGTGAAGAAGATGTAAGGTATCCCACTTTTGAAGTTTAATTGTGACTTGAAATTTATGTTTGGATTTTGACTAAGCTCGGTAAAGGAATTGTGATGCTAGGTTGTGATAGTGACGGTAAACTAAAATCGAATAATTCAAAACTAAATAACTGATCAGAGTGGTGCAACGAAAGAGTGATGAACCTGTCTATGTATTAAGGTCTAAGGTGATGTTCAAAGGAAATGCTGAATCTTGAGGTTCAGTATAAAATGAAATGAAGCGTTTTGCTGGTGTAAGATTTGGAACTAAGTTAGAAAAGCGACAACTGAAATAGATTTGCCTTCAGACTTAGTAGATTTGGATCCTGACAAGACATGTCAAAGGATAAGGATTAGAACAATTTGGAGAATTAAAGTTTTTCTAGGATAACAGCCTTAATCTGGAAATGATTTGGATATGTTAGGAAGGTTTATCGATTATGAAATTCAAGGTTTGTTAAATTTCGAGGATAAAATTTCTATAAGTGGGGGAGAGTATGAGATCCCGATCCTGAAGCATGATAATTATGGAATAATTATGTGGATAAAAATCATGTTTTGGTTTAAATATAGTGAAAAATTTGATACCTAAGCAAAAAGGAGCAAAACTGGCCAAAGGGAGGACTGGCACTTGCCGTGTGCTTGAGTGCCAGTGAGGCTCAAAAATGCACAAGGGCCTGCTCGAAGGGTACCCTAGGTGGAGCGGGAGTGCGGCAGCCTACGAGGCTAGTGCTTGAGCGCCAACCGAGGTGCCATTTTGCTAGAGAGGCTGCTCGAGCGCTGTCCCTCAGGTGGGCCACGTGACCCTCTTCTTCGTTTATGAAGAGGAAATTTGAGGAAAGAGAGGGGAGAATGAGCAGCAGAGGCACGAAGGGGAGAAGGAGGAAGAGGAAAAAGAGAAGAGAAGAGAGGAAAATCCACCGATCTGATCCGATCCGAGTAAGAATAACTGTAGATCGAGCTCAAGCAAGTGTACTCCAGATGTTATATACCATTTTATAATGTTTTAATATCTCTGCAACTATATTTATGCTCTAAAAGCATGTTTCTCCATGTTCTGTATAAATAAAGCCTATTTCGTCTGATTAATCGGACAGATTTCTTATTTACTTATATATACTGTAATATCAGGCTTCGATTTCTTATAAATGCATGGGTTTGGTATCTATTTTATGTCTGAAATATTTATCAAAACCTTAAGCACAAAAATAAGAGCATTTAATGTTTAAAATCCATAAATTCTGATATGTGATAGTCAATTTGTAAAAGAGTACTGTTCATGTTATGATTTATAACTGAGAAACTTACACATAAACTGCACTGTTAAGTTTCTGTGGATTTTTGGAGTATTCTGAAGGATTAATGGTGAAATACTTACTGATTTCTGAAATTTGATGAGTTATAAACTAAGAAAATGAGAAGAAACTATTTCTGATTTTGTCAATTAGGACCCATGACTGATATACGGTCATGTGAGGTTCTCCGGCATTGCGTAGTATATGACGGTGGTAATCGGAGATAACTCTATCCATAGAGTTATATGTGGTCTGCCCTTCCTCGGGGCATTATTGGAACTGACTCTAGAGGTCAGACATCCTCCGTTGGCTTTCATTTGTGTGCCCAAAAACACAATCGGTCTCTATTATCGTCACGGTTTTTGGCCTTCGATTTGTGGCAGAAACGCAATCTATTCCCGATTATTCACCCTCTCGACTAGTAGGGTATGCTAGTTGGGTCCCTAGGATATTAAATTAGAATTTTTGAAGAAACAAGTGGGATTTGGAACTGTTTTATGAACCCCGATGCATGTTTAAGTAGAATCATGCTTTATTCTTATTTCCATGAGCTGCTTCTATTTTTCTAATATGATATTAACGTGGTTTTCTGCCCTAACATGTTCATGTTATAGCCTAAAAGCATGAATTATGATTTTTGGGACCTATTTATATGGAACTATGCTTTCCTCGTGAATTATGTATATGTTTCTGTTTCCCTAGCAATTTCTATGATCTTCTGCATTTATGTGTTACTAATATTTTCGTAATTATTGTCTTATCGCATTTATGCTTTGAATGCAACAATATCCGCTTTACTACGTTATGTTCTGTATGAGAACATTATATTCTGCACATTTTAGTACCTTACTAGACTTCAACTCACTGTTTTATTTTTCTCCATCTAGATAAGGATATAGAGAAGATACTGGATGATCAGGCCTAGCTAGAGACTAGCAACGAAAGTTCTAGAGTCTCGGTGAAGCTTCAAAGATTATCTTGAAGTACTTTGGGGAATCTGATAGTTCTACATTGTTCCGTAGTGTTTTGTAAAGGAAATTATGTATAAATAATTGTAGCATGTTTTATAAACTGTTAGAATTGTATTTATGCTTTTGCATATTATATCTTGGGCATAGTTGCTTCCTCTATATGTTTTCTTGTTTCTGTATAGGTTCTAGACGGTATCTCTTGTCTGAATTCTGGTACACTGGATATGGTTGTTTAACTAAATCCATGGATGGCACTTGTGGTCCTTTGAATGCATGTTGTAGAATGTGAATTATGATATTTTGTTAGTTACATGCTTGTACTAGTCCCGTGATTTGTGTTGTGGTCATAAATTTGAGATTTGGATATCAAGTATGCTTTGTATAGGTGTAAATAAGCATGTCGTACATTTTGGTTTTCGTCCTGTTTTAGATAGAATTCTGCCAAAGTTTCTGCAGAATTTACAAATAAAAATTTATGGATTTAGTTCTGTATTTGTCTGACGAAGGGTCCTATGAGAATTAGGATTCATTCCATCATAGTGTGGCTCGCTTGTTACTGCCCAGCAGTGCCTTGGTCGTGTCCTAGCAACAACCTTATCGTTCTCGGTTAGTGCCCTTGTCGCGCCCAGTAGCACTAGTCTGAGATCCTGATCTCGAAAATGTTATAATTCCTAGTTATTAAATTGATATAAATGTGTTTGAGGTAAATGGATTAAGAAGGAATATAGGAGAAATTTGATTTAGAGGCGGATTAAGCCACCAGGGCATTGGCGCTCGGGTGGCACCTGAGGCGACACCGGGGCCTAAATAACAAAACCCTACGCTCAAAGTGTGCCAAGGTGGCTCTCGAGCTTGGGCATGAAATTATATGGGGTGCCTACTTGGCGCGAGAGTGGTGCTCGAGCACCAGTTATGGGCCCCTCATGTACTTTTTTTTCCTTCATTTTTATTAGGGATTGGGGCTCATTTTGGCTGGAGCTCGACGGCAGAATGGAAAGGAGAGAAGAGAGGAAGGAAAGGGAAGACAGGAAAGGGGAAATCAATCCGATCCGATCCGATCTAGGTAAAAATAACTGTAGACCGACCTCAAGCAAGTATACCTCAGACGCTTTTTCTATTTTTACTACTTTTTTTGTATCTCAAAAATGGTGTTTATATTCTAAAAGTATATTTCACCATATTTTCTATAAATAAAGGCTGATTCTGCAAATTGTTCCGACAGATTTCATATTTATATATACTCTGCAATATCTGGCTTTGATTTCATGAAAATGCATGTGCTCGGTGTTCGTTTATCGTCCGATAGTCTCAGCTAAACCCTAGGTACGAAAACGAAGGGTTTTAATGATTTTTACCCATAATTTCTGTTATATAAAAGTTAATCTGTATTGAGATAAAGTTCCTGGTGTAATCTGTTTCTAAAAATTTTATACGGACTTATACTGATAAATCACTGTGGACTTTTAAAACAAAACTGAAGGGTTTTAGACCGTTACTGTATGTTCTGAAACAAATTTGAAGCGTTTCAAACTATTTTTGTATATTTTGAAGTGAAACTTAAAAGTTTTAGACTGTTACTGTATATTCTGAAACTGAATGAAGAGTTATTGTGAAACTCTGACTGATTTCTAAAATTGAAAATGGTTTTTAGTTATGAAATAAGAAAGAAAAATATTTCTGATACTGTTAATTATGACCCCTGATTGATATATAGTCAGGTTGGGTTCTCTGGCATGCCTTAGAATGTTATGGTGGTAATCGAAGATAACTCTGTCCGTGGAGTTATTTGTGATCCGCCCTTCCTCAGAGCATTAACCAAGAGGGTAGTTACTATTACTGGCCAGCACTCCCTGTTCGAAGTCGTCGGAGAGGGGATAGATCCTGCGAGGAGGGATCTCATGTTCTTATCATCAGCCTTTGATTGTGTGAATTGAACATATTCTATCCTAGATTATTCGCCCTCTTTGCTATTTGGGTCTACTGGTTGGGTCCTTTACTGATAGGAAAGGAATTTTCTATAATATATAGAATTGAAATCGATTTTTGCTTTTTGAAGCCTATCTTATCAATTTATTATTAATGAAGTATGATTACACTGATTTCTGATTTCCAAAACTTATGTGTTTCTATTTCCTAACAGTTCTATAATCTTCTACATTATGTTCTACTATAGTTTCTGTAAATCACTGTTTAATAACTTTAATGCTTTAATATACGACTGTATCTGTTTTACTATATTCTGTTCTACATGAAAGTTTTACTACATGTCTGTATGTACCTTGTTGAGTTTTCGCTCACTATTTACTATTTGTTTTCCTCCAGATAAGGAAATAGACATGATACTAGATGATCACGCATAACTAGAGCTAGCAAGGAAGATTCTGGAGTCTTGGTGAGGCCTGGAAGTCATCCTAAAGATCTTTGGAGATTTTATAGTTTTGCATGTCAATGTCTAAGTAAAGGATGGATTTATGTATTGATAACTATTATTCATTATGTATTCTATTGGATCTGTATTTATACTTTTGCAGGATTATGTTACGGATATAGTTGCTTTCGCTATTCTATTTATTGAATATGTATAGATCCTAGATGGCATCTCTCGTCTGAATTCTAATATAATAGATAGGATTGTTGAATTAAAGCCATGGATGACATCTGTGGTCCTGTGAATGCGTGTTAAGGAAAATTATTATATAAAGGGATAGTTGTGTGCATGTATTAGTTTGTTATACAGGTTTTGTACCGGTTAATATTTCTATTTAGCCCAATTTTAGGAGAAATTCTGACCGTTTTTTCCTAGAATTTTAAGTGAGAGTTGAGCTTCTGTTCATGTTCTGAATGACGGAATTAACTGAGGATAAAAGAAATCCGTTCTGTCACAATTGGTATTACAGAAAACAATATGCCTTAGGAATGATTTGAATTGTATGCAGAAGCTTAGAAAATGATCCTGGCTGACCCAATAGCTAGGGGTAGATATAGACTAATAAAGTTAGGTCAGGAAATCTTAAGTGTTCTAGCTTGCATAAGTTAGAATTGGCCAGATCTGGGACTTAGTGATTAGGTTAATCGATTTTGAATGTAGGCTAGGCCTAGACCGATCAATTTAGGTTTAAGGGCTCAAATCGAGTTATTCTATGTTAAGGCAAAATGAAGTGGTTAGAATTAGATTAAATGTTTAGGTTTTGGCCTTAAGGATTTAATTTGAAATGTGTTGATTCTAACCCTCCCTCAAAACTGATTACTTGAAATTAAGGATCTTATGATGTTTGTAATAATAAAAAATAGTAAGACCTTTAGATAAGGGCCTTCCCTGGGATGTTGGCCTACCAGAAGGACGAGGAGAAGAAATTGCTTAGGAGCACCACAAGAATTTGAATCTAATCAGTGCCGAGTCGGGGATGAATATGATGGTACCAAAATAAGGTCTAAATAGTCTATTTAGTTTAAGCTAAGTCCAATTGGCATTGGGTCAATATCCTTAGGGTTAGACATGATGGATAGGATAGAATTGATGGCTTAAGGATAAGATGTGAAATCCGGTGGATTTCAAAGGTGTTGGCAGTATCGACAATAATCGGGTGCTTAAAATAAGAAATGTTAATATTGCCTCAGATAAAATGAAGGATGAAGATTACCTTGGGCATGAATTTCATGAATAAAAAGATATTGTAGGGAGTGTTGTGGTCCTGATATGGATAGATTTTTTATTGAAAAGAAGTTTTTAAAAGAGTGCTTTGCTTGGGATAATTTTTTTTTTTTTTTGGTAAGTAAGTGTGTATTTTGGATTTATGGGAGAAAAAATTACAAAGCACAATGTTATAACTCCAAGTTTTTTGACTTGGAGTTAGAACAAAATACGCTAGGGCATACCCCGAACGACAAGTACATCAGATAAAACTACAAAAAAACCTCTAGGAGGAGCAATCAAACCAAAAAAAAAGAAAATGAACTAGTCATTTTACATGAGCATGCTACCAACAACCCAAATGCATCCCAAAACAAACCAAGCTACTAAAAGCAGCAGCATCAACCAGTATTTAAACCAGTACAGCAAATTTAGCCAGAGCATCTGTGAGGACCCGAAATCGAAAACATAATGACTAGATGTGATTAAGGTGATTAATATCG
>JAODPA010093044.1:39335-54690 GCA_025585075.1 Nepenthes mirabilis | reverse complement strand
GTTAACTAATTGTCATGTCCCAAATTTTGATCCCGTCATTAATAATTATTGATATTAATT
This sequence comes from Nepenthes mirabilis, assembly GCA_025585075.1. NCBI lineage: Eukaryota > Viridiplantae > Streptophyta > Magnoliopsida > Caryophyllales > Nepenthaceae > Nepenthes > Nepenthes mirabilis. The sequence goes on along the minus strand of JAODPA010093044.1, from coordinate 54,630 downwards.
ATTATCTAATTATCAATCTAATTAACCATGATCGTGAATTTTACATCGATATCTCGATCGATCAAAATAAAATAATATGATTTAAGCAAATGACCAAAAATATCACGTCATCATATGGGTCTGATACCAATCAAACCGTAATGTCGGACCATATATAAAGAATTATATCTATATTTGTGACAGATTAGATAAACTAAATGCCACATGAATATAAAGTACGTCAAAAACTAAATACAAATCACAGTAATGATCAATCATATATATAAACCAAGCATGCATATGATTCAAAAATATGCCACTACATTAGTGGCTTCGACACCGACCCAAAAATACAACGTTGGACTTATAGTAAGGAAAGATACCTGTAAAAATATCGATCCAATATATACATACATATCCAATAATATTGTTGAAGTAAAAACACATCCCTAACGAACCTCCTTCAACCTGCACACGTGAAACATCCTGTTTTACTTCCACAGAATAATCCAGCACAAAAATAAATAATCCTATCCATGATCAAATATAGAACTGGCAGCTCCAAAAAATACAAAATATCACACGGACTAATAACATCACCTGAAAACTCATAATGCATTAAAAACCATATCCGAAACTAAACTAACTAATTTACAATAAATAATACAGTCTAGACCTGTCCAAAAATACAATAATACATAAATAACATATCCAACAAGCCTAAAATCTTCCAAATCTCAAATCTTGCTCATTGGGGAAGAACTCCTACACTTCCTACTAATCTGAAGGTTAGTAAAATAATAAGAAAGTGAGTTAAATACTCAATAAGGTACAAATATAATTAAGGACAAATGTAATATACCTTAAAATAAATCGAAAGAACGGAATAGGATTATAATGCAGATACATGAGCATAAAAACATAATCGAATACATTTCTAGAATGCATTTGACTTTTCATATTTATTTCTGATTTCATTAGTCTTCAAAATATGTAGAAATTTCTTTATCTTTAAAGATTAGGGCTTGTAGGCCTTACTAATTAACGGAGTAGGCCAATCGAGGAAATAATCATGTTATTCTACACAATCTAAGGCCTACCCACGTACCTCAAATTTAACGTCTCGTGGTAAGTGGTATACCTTTAATCCCGGATATATTGGGTCATAGTCCTTCTTAGCCACCAAAAATTTCCTTGACCCAGGAGTAGTTCCTCAATTTATCGCTATAATATCCTAAGACGGGCTAAAAAATATCACCCACTGAAATAAAAATCATTGGTCCAATTGTCATGATTATCTTTCATATTTCGTTTGGAAACTCCGCACAAATTGACATAGTCGTTAACTATTGATTTTCTCACTCTAGGAGAAAATACTAATAAGAGATATCAAATTATAGAGTTCCAAATTACTTGATACAAATATATAGTTCATATTATTGTGAACTTATACAGATACATATTTCATATTTTTATATTCCGTTGGATACAAATATATATTTTATATTCTGTGTGCGTAGTTAGGCGCAGTGCTGTGCAGAGAAAGAGAGGAGAGCCAAGTGAGTTGTAGTGCGCAGCAGTGAAGGAGGAAGCTCGGGTCGCCGGGCGGGTCGTGCGGCAGTGGGGTGAGGTGCGTGATTCGGTATTTCAAAACCTCCATTTGTCAGATCTGCGGGATATAAGATTAATACAAGTATCTGTAAACTCCCTGTTTGATCCAATTTAATATCTGAAATATTTTAGACACTGTTTGAAATATTTACTAACATGTATAAAATTTTATCTACCTGATTTATTTAATTTGGACATGCATGTGTAGTTTATTGGCTAAATTGGATGTTTTAGATAAGGATTTTTTATTTTAGGAATTTATTATAATTTTTGAAAACTTAAAAAATTTATTGGACTCGATGTATATTTATATCGGTATGTGTAACGAAAATATACACAAAATTTGCATTGGCCGTGCATTTTTACATGTACGTGCCTGATTGTGGTCACTATATTTGGATTAGAATTATTGGATTCTGGCCAACTTTCGACGGAGAGATTATTTTGTTATTTGAAAATCCCTTTTCGTCGGTAGGAAAGGTTTGGAGTAGTGACCCTTCCAATTTGAATGATTTGATTTGACCTTAGAATATATTCGGACGTTCTAATATATTTGACAAATTTGAGGAATGCACCCAAAATTGCGGGTGGCAAAACACAGTGAGCAACCTTATCTATGGGTACACAGTACATGGATTTTGACCTAAGGTTACCGGGATTATGTGTAACCCTTCCTCAAACTAATTTTTAAATAATCAAAACTCAAATTGGTGCAAAATTTTGTATCTCTACATAGATTTGTATTGGACGTAGATTTTTGGACATAAATTTGACATTCGTCGATTTTGCCTACAATTGGGTCTTGGTAGGTCTCATACAAATAATTTTGACTATATATTTTGATTCGAACCCTTGAAAAAATTATCACGATGCTGCTTTGACTTCGACTTCAGCGAATGCTATAGGACCATCCGGCTATTGGACTTTGCCCCAGATCATGAGCTGATCGGGCCTTGGACTTGGACTTAGATTGGACATCGGCACATTAGAATCGATCCGGATCACCTCTATTTTATATATATACATATATATGTCTCAACAAGGACTGTTTTTCAAATTGGATATTGGCCTTGGGTTTGAATATTTAAATTAAGTACGAGACTACCATTAGATTTTTAGATTTGAAATTTCTATTTATTTATCAACGGCTTGAATTTGTCTATTCGACCCTCCTTCTGATTCTTTAGACTCATTTTTTTATTATGATACTTATTGGGCGTTGGGTTCATTCTTCTGTTTTGTCCATTCAGAGTAGAAGAACGGCTTCATCACAGTAGCACAGAGTTTCGGCGTAACTTTGTACACCTCTAGTGAGTGTCATATTATTGAATTTTGATAACATTTATCATATATTGGGTACGAATAAATTTTGTGTGGAATGTTATGAGATATTGGAGTTGGTCAAAGGCAGATCATGACTTTGTATATTATGAACCTGTTAGATGAGTTGTTATTTGGGTATTCCCTTACGACAGTTTGTAAAGCAGGTCACAATTATATTATCTGTTAAGGTCCTGTGTGGAAAAAAATTTAGAGTTTACATGTTTGAAGTCACACCCGAGTTTAAAAATTATGAGAATATAATAATTAAAATATATTAATTATTTAATTGATCTGCTTGGGTTTGGATTTGTGACATATACATAATTGTAGAAGAATAAGGAGAATTTTTACATGCATGTTAAATATAAATATCTTAGTTTTAAAATTATGTCATGCATGAATATGTAAAATAAGAAATACTCAAAATTTGAGAAAAGAATAGTAACAAAGAAAAGAATGTTTGGAATGCATTTGCCTTAATTTTAAATTATCAAAAATCTTACTTGATTTCACTTGAATTGAGTTTCTATAACTTCTTATTTCTCTTTCTCTCTCTTATTATCTTCTCTTTTTATCTCCTCTCTCAAAACTTTGCAGAAAATGGTTGAAATTTAATTCGGCTTCATATTTGTATTAGATTGGTACTCGAGCGTGTATTAGGCACACCTCAGGTATCACAGCTAAACTTTGTGACACACGAGTGCCGATTGGGCACGCGTTGAGCATTGATCCCACGAGAATCGCTATCAGGCACCCTATCGGGCGTGCTTCGAGTGTGGGTACGCTGGAAAACATGCTCGAGCATCTATCAAGCGGGATTACTCTAGCCATCTCATGCATGGGCATGCGTTAGGTGCCGGTAAAGTATCCATTAATTTAATGTGATTTGATCCAATTTTAACTTTTCACCAAATTTTTTTCTCATTTGATCTCAATTTTAATTATCTCAACTTAATTAATTACAATTATAATAAAATCTAAATCAGAACCTTACATCAATTAGAAATTAATTATTTCAATCACATTTGTGTATATTTTGATCAAGGGGTTTTCTAGAGGCAATGTAGTTGTTGGCAACAAGTTATTAATTTCAGTTGGGAAACCCTTGCTTGGGCTAACTATAGAGAGTATAAACTGCTCGCTTGGTTTACTATTCGATTGGGTTTAACCCTCTAGGTTAACAGCTTGTTTAAATCAACCGCTCAATTGGATTAGCCACTCGGTCAAATATCCAACCAGTCAGACTTTTGACCCAATCTGTTCAATGACCATTCAAACACTCAACTATTTGATCGTCAATCTGATTTTGACTAAAATTAGGTCAAGGTAGAACTCTATTCTTTAAGCTTGGGTCTAATGGACAGGTTTATGCTTTCTCCTTTCTGTGCTTAGTATTTATAAGCTCGATGTATTAGTCAATCAAATTAGTCTTGTCATGGCTATACCCTACACTAGACTTTATGTTCAGATGTTGAATTCAAACTCTAAGGATGCCCAAAAGAAGGATTCTTCCCATTCTTAGCATTATCCGAGAGATTCTTCCCAAGGGAACCAAATCCAGTAAATAGTCATTACCGATTAGCTGGGTCAATCAATTAGCTACCCTATGACTTCGACAAAGATTTCCTAATTGTTAACTATGTGCTTTTACTTTGAAAGGCTTCTTTTCCCAACATATTGTTTTCTATAAAAAGAACTAATATCTCAATCCATCTTCTTCATCTAATTTCCATGCCTTGAAAACCGGTGGATTTAGCTAAATCTTTCAAACCTTTTCTTCATCTTATTTTCATGCCTTTGGCGAGCATCCTCGATTTTCCATGAACAATAGCTCTATGCTAATTCAGCCAAGTGTCATTTTTTCACTAACATTCTTATTTTACTTGGTTTTATTGTATAGAATCAACGGATGAAAGCAGAATAAATCAAAGTTGAAGTTATACTAAGTTGGCCGACTCCGACCACTTTATAAGAAATATGGAGCTTTCACTATTTAGCTTCTTTTTATTGACAATTCATTAAGGACTTCAGCATGGTGACAATTCCAATAACCAAATATTTGAAGGGAGCTCATTCAAATAGATAACAAAGATGGATTTGAGTTTTAATCAATTAAAACACCTCGTAGCTATAACACTAATTACGGCACTTTTCAATTTTTACAAGGTGTTTTAAGTTAATTGCAATGTATCTGACCTTGTCATTGGTGTGGTCCTTATACAAGAAATAAGGCCCATTGCTTCTTTTTGTGAGGAATTTAGTGAATCTCACAAAAAATATAGTACTTATAATAAAAAAAAATTTTATATCATCCTACATACTCTTGAGTATTGGAGCCACTATTTGTTACCAACAAAATAATTTTTTTCTTCTCTGAACATAAGTTGCTGAATTTATTAACAACCAATAAAAACTTAATTCAAGGCATATCTTTTGGGTTGAATTTCTTCAATCCCATGATTTTCTCATCTAACACAAATTCAAAACCTAAAATAAGGTAGCTGATACATTAAGCCAGCAATAATTGCTGCTTTCTATTTTATAGGTTAAGATTATTGGATTTGAATTAGTAAAAAAAATATGTATAAGGATAATCCATTCTTTAGCCTACTTATGGAGGAGTGTGCGTCCAGTTCGATTAAGCAATTTGCTTCTTAATTGCTATCTTATTAAAGAAAATCGACTTTGTATTCCTCATTATCTTTGAAGGAAGCCATCTTATAAAAAGTTCACACGGGGAGATTAGCGAGACACTTTTGTTAAAACAAAGATTCTTTTGGCCAAATATGATTCAAGTTGTTAAGTAACTTATTGAACGATGTCGGATATGTCATATTACCAAAACTCATGGCAAAAACATAGGGTTATACCCCTTTAAATTGTCACAGTTCCTCGAGAATATATAAATATTCATTTTTTACTTGGGCTTCATAAATACAACAAAGTAAAGACTCTATCATGGTAATAGTTCACTGATTTTCACAAATGAGACACTTTATTCCATGTAAGAAGACAATGGATGTTTCAAATATTACCAATTTATACTTTTGAGAAATAATGAAACTTCATCGAGTTTAAAAAACAATTGCTTCAGATAGGGACTTCGAGTTTATATGACATTTTTGGCACATACCATATAAACAAACAGACATTCAAGTTAACTTTAATATGTCCTACCCACAAATGAATGGATAAATGTAGGTTGTCAATTGGAGCATTGAAATTTTGTTAAGAATCATCATCAGAAAGAACATTTGACAATGGAACTTGGCACTTACCTAGGCCAAGTTTACCTATAACTGGTCTCAAAGTCAATCCACAAGTAAGATGTCATTTGAGATGGTCTACTGCAATAATCTTATTAGCCCAAACAATTTTATTCCAATCCCACTATCAATAATCTCTAAGTATAAAAATCAAGGAGATATATTCTGATGTCCAAGAACATTTCGTTAAGCAAACGGTTAAGTATAAAAATTAAGTAGGCAAGCACCAACAAGCAAAAGAATTTAAAGAAGGCAGGCTAGTGTGGGTTTCTCTTAGAAAAGGAATGGTTTCCTACCAAATAAATTTCCAAATTCCATCTACACAAGGATGGACCATTCGAGGTTCTTAAGAAGATTGGTGACAATACATATGAAGTAGAACTTGTCGAAAAGTGTTACGCATCTTTGACTTTTAACAGTGTTGATATCCAACCTTCTTTTGAAGAGGCTAACTAGAGGACGAGATTTTTCCAATCTAAGGAGAATGATACAGTCCTAATTAAAGATAATTATTTTATTAATAACGTACCCGCTATCTCCACCATCAATTACCAAATTTTAAAGGAAGAATTAAAAGATGAAACCTTAATTAAAGATAAGCCACAACAGGTTACTCCACCCATGCCTTAGGCCACATCTCTTACTCGGCTCAAGAAGATTGAAAATATAATAGTTTAATTATTTAATTTAGCTGTCTAGATTGTCTTAAATTCCTATGAATTAGGAATAATTTATTTGATTAATGACTATAATTTTTATTATCAACTTTTATTTTAGAATTTCTAAAAGAATTCTAATTTTGATTTAGTGAATTCTAAATCTCGTGCATGTGTGGAAAACAGAAGGGGGGCCACACATGCATGCCCAAGGGACGCACATGCACAACACATACTATTTTTATACGTATGATGAGCGTTTGACAGGCACACGTGTGCCAACATTGTTGTAAAAATCTCACGTAATCTTTATGCCAATAATTGCCTGACTTCAATAATCCTTTAGCAGCTAACTTGAGAGAAAAAAAGAGAAGATGAGAAAACTCTTGCCAGCATTTTAGGTTTTGATTCTTGCTCTAATATTTAACATCCATGGATATGTTATCCTCTATGATTGTTTTGGACATTTTTACTGATGGTCTTCTTCCATTTTTATCTCTTATTGTATTTATCTTGGACTACTATTATAATAAAACCGAAGGACATGATTGATTTCAATATCTTAAGCTTATAATTTATAATAGAGTTATACAGACAATTAATTCTGTGGCTATAACCTTAGATTTAAGGGAATCCCATAATAAATTTGGTATGCTTTGTTTTTGCTAGTTATTATTGTAATTATTGTAATTGTACATATTATCATTTCGCCTCATTGCATTTTTTGCCAAGTGGTTCGATTTTTGATCATTGAGAAGGTTAGTTCTCAACTTATTTGTGAAATTTAGATGTATCACCGGCCCAACATGTAAATCATTAAAATCAATGCATGTGGCTAACGCCTTATCCATGCATAAACAACCACGACTCAATGATTTGAATCGTTATTGACTAGTAAGGGTTGGTGCTACTGTTGTTACTGCCATGCTACTCAAGCGGCAAGATTTCGATGACGAAAACATGAAACTCGAAATAATTTTGTAAAGTTTAAATACAAATTTAACGACTCATCTGTTGTAATTTTTTTTTAAATTACTTTTACTTTTTTAACAAAATAAATAAATAAACCGTTAAATTTATATCCAATGATATCAAAATTAAGACGCAAATCAACTTCTGAGGATAAGAGGAAGATAGAGTAGATTTCTTTTTCTTTGTAGGCTCCGATTTATTTGAGAGTATATGATCACCTGTTACTGATTTTTAACCCTTAAGTTATTTTTCAAATATACTATCAAATTTTAATGATCCTTTACTAACAGGTGATTTTCAACATTATATAAGTAATTACTTAAGTAAATTATTTAAAAGTTGTGTAAATTCTTTTTTTGGATGATGGATTCCCTAAATACTATCTAATCTAATACGAATATATACAATCTATTGCCTTTTATTGAATGTTGTCTTGCATAAGCTTATATTATACTATTTTTACGACTCAAATTCATTACCAGTGTATTATATAGTGATAACTCTACAATTAAACCAAAGCTCCCTTAAACTACATTGACATAGGCAAAGTGTTTGGGGTTGTCAGATTAAGGTTTGGCAACGTATCGACCTTCTTATAATACAAAGTAAGTTTATATATATTACGAGTACGAGGACTATGAATATTTGTAAGTCCCATGCACTAAAACTCGATTTAGTAATAACCGCCGCTACTAGCCATGGGCAATTGTTAATATCAAGATTTCTCTTGCAGTTGGAATGAGGAATCCTACTCATGCTTGGAGCGAAGATGTGGCCCTCTAACCATTAGATCATATGTAATCCAACAGATAATATTTAATAGATTAAAAAAATATTATGAGTTTTACCTGTTAGATCACAGTCCAACAGGTATATGAGAATCGCAGGGGTGGCGACGCCTAGCATGTCGTAGCCCCCTTGTTCTTTGCCACTCAATAGAGTTCTTCAAATAAGTTAAAAATCCTATCACTTGAACCAAATAAAATCAAAAAGTTTGATAACCAAACCGAACAATTTTTAACATATTGCGATCTTTTCCGGTTTTGGTTTTGGTTTAGGTCCAATTACATAGCAGATCCAGCTAATACACATATAATTATTAAACTTTTATTAAAAAATTCGTTTAATAGGAGCATTAGAAAAAAAAAAAAAAAAAAAACCCTGCTAAGAATCGATCATACATGACTTTGTAGTTTTAGTAATTTTTTTAAATAAACATTTGACCCAAATCGAAACGGCAGACCAATTCGGGTAGAAAAAATTATCAGGTCCGATTAATCAAAGTGTGAATCTCCTATGCATAAAAACAAAGAAAAGTAAAAAAAGCAATGTAGGCATATACATGATTAGAAGCATGGAACCTTGGTTCTACACTGCATGAAAGATAAACCCGAACCCATAATTTTCATATCACAATAAAGCAAATACAGTGTACAGTATGATGCCCCTACATACAATACGCCAAATAAACATAAGCAAATACACTCGAGCTCGTAGAAATATACTAGCTCGAAAAAAAAGAGAGCAAATATACGTAGAAAATACGGGGAAAAGAAAAACAATACTGTGTCACAAACTATACTTCACATCTCACCACAAAATCCTTTCCAACACAATGATGTGCAAACAAAGCTTGGCTTTAACCCAAAGACACTAAAACACAAGTGTCTGACGAAGAGGTCGTCCGGGGAGATGCATAACGGTGAGGAAAAAAGACAGCTTAGTCAGCATCGGTGACCAACGGAGAGCACATCAGCTCATCAGTATAGCTAATTGACACGTTACGTGACACTAATTTAAAGGCATAAGCTGATCACAGAGAAAGCGTACCGACAGATGGGGAGCTTCTACTTTGCTTTCTTTATCTGAGTCGATGTTCGAAACTCAGCATCATCTTTTATGAAACTCCACCAGAGGTAGGTCAGTGGTATAGTGGCAGCATGCCTGAGGGCGTGGGCATCCACGAGACCGCGGTAAGGTGGGAAGTCGTATATCTCCAAAAGCATGGAAAGAGCTCCGCCAAACACCACCACCCACAACTTCCGGCGAGATGGGTGGCGGGTAACACCAGCCCAGACAGCCAATAATAGAAGCTGCGCAACCCGCATGGTTGCACACACTATCATATTCAGGCCTGCAAACATTAGTAGAAGGCTCGGGTGAAAAAAAAACCCAACTAATATAGTCAGGTAGGCAGAGTAGGATAAAGATGAGTTCGTGGAAAAAATAAGGAAAAATAAATAGTTAAAAAATAAACCCGATTAAAATCAAGTTTGGGCCAAACATTGCTCAGATTTATCTAAAATCTATGACCGCTATGTCGGGTCGAACCAAACACAGCTCAAACACTCAGGCNCCGTATCGATAATATATTATAACATATCAGTTGATATACTTGATACATAGGTCGATATGATCTATTAGCCTACGATTCTCTAAAATTTCTTTCTTATAATATATCTAATATTAATATATATTATCCATCGTATCGGATATCAATATTTTTATTCATACTTCACCACAATTAACTTATTTATTTAAAATGGAACATACCTTTTTATTTAAATGCATGATCATTGAGCTGTCCTACATAAATGGAGGCCAAGAAAGACGGGCTTACCGTAGTCCAGTTTGTAGAAGTTCAGATACAAGATATGCGTTGTCACAAATGCAATCAGTGGAGCAGCAACCATAACTCGAGCAGCTTCATTTTTAACATTGAAGACTCGCAAAATGGCAACAATTAGGCTAAACCCGAGTAAAGCGGCAGCAGAGGAGTAGTCTAGCTTCTCTGTCAGGTCCACACCTCTGTAAGGGGATGAACCGTCATTAATGGCAAACCAAAATTGCATCACAAACTCAATGCCATTTCTTCATCATCCAGATTAAAGTTCTCTGTGGCTTTATTCTTTCACAAGGCCAAAACAAAATCTTCTATCCATTTTGCCTTCTGAAGGGCAATGATATCATTGGATCTATGCAACTATATATAAGAAGTAGAGGCATTATCCCCAAAAAATAAGGGTTGATTTGTCCAAATAAGGAAAGCTAGGCCCTAATATCAGGCCTAAATATTGAGATCATGGATGAAAATATTAGTATCGGTATGGTACGATCACGGCCATATCAGTATCGAATATATAAGACATTACATATCGATATTGAATATATAGAAAAGAAAAATATTTCTAAAAATCGTAAGCAAATAGGACTGTATCAACTGATATTTGGAATACCGACCTATAGATCATCATATTGTCGCAGCATTAGGAAGTATCAGTATTGAAGGCCCCAATATCAATACATATTGACCGATATTCATATCAATGATTGAGATCAGCACTAAATCAGCTCCGGTTGGCAAGGGAATGCCTTTACTTTTCGTATTTTTGTACCCAAATTCATATAAAATTGCAGAAGACAATGTGGATCCCTATTTCCAATATAGTTTTTTTTTTTCTTTTTCTCCTTTCGTCCCTATTTCCCAAGAACTTGCAAATCACTCCAAATTATAGATGAAAATATCAGCCAATATGTATTAGTATCGAGGCCCTTGATACTATTGTGATGTGTTACCTTATCGGAGATATATTAACTAATATTTCCTTATCAATTTATAATTTTTAGAAAATTCTTTTCTTCCAATATATCCAATATTGATACATATTCTTTAATATATCCAATACTATTATGAGCACGACTAATACCGATATTTTCATCCATGTTCCAAATTCTTATCATTCAATGTGTTAGTTAACAAAAAAACCCAGTACTAGGATATCAAACCTGCAAATTTGCGGTTAGTAGGATATCAAAAAGGAGACAACTTACCGACTATGGAAAACAGCACTCCAAAACCAGGCATTCATTGCCAATATCCCATATAAATGCCAAAGGCCAGTGAATTCATAGTATGGTTTCCGATTATCCTTCAAGGGCAACTTGTAGTATACAAGGATAAAGAAGGAAATCCAACCGTGAAACTGAATCCCAAGATTAAGCATAGAAAGAGCAAGAGAAACAGGTTCCTGGGAAATCAGACAAACGAAAATTATTTATAATAGGTGAATCAAATGATCGATTAGAAGTAGGCTGCACATATTGTAGATCTAGAAATATTGATGCAAATATAGTTGATACGATACATATCATATCGGGAGGTCCAAATATCAATATTTTCCAATACCATGATAATATCGTTATAGGTTTATATATCAACCAATAGAGCCAATATATTAGCCAATATGACAGTTTACGATTTCAAAAAATTTTTTCCATCTGATATATTCGATATTGATATATATTATCCAATATTGATATGACAATGATCAATACCGATACTGACATTTTTATATTGAGATGCAACTACCTGAATTGCACAAACACTCTGGAAAGGCCATTTTCCGTGATATTTCACGGGTTTCTCTCCAAGCCTTTTCCTTTCTTCCTCCCTATCAAGCATACAATGGTATCGACAAATACTGCGGCAATCCCATTGTTTCCACCACAAGTAAAGTGGTTCTTGGACATAAGACCCATCAGAGGTAAAATTGCAGTTCTGAAAACATTCACTTTTCACACATCCAGTCTTCTCACAATGCTCAACACAAGTCCTGGTGAAGCAAAAAGATAGGAATGATCAATTAGATCAGAAAACTTTTAAGCAAAGCAGAAATATATGCTATAGAAGCCCAAGAAATGGGAGATTGCCGATAAGCATTGATGCAAATATCGGCCAATATGCATCGGTATCAAGGCACCCCTGATATTGGTATTTTGATATCACGACAATATTGTGCTATACTTCTGTATCAATGATATATTACGATATATCAGCCGCTTTGACCCTGTTAGCTTATAATTTCCAGACATTTTCTTATTTTTGATACATCCGACATCAATATGTATTGTTTAATATGTCTGATACCGATATAGTTGCGATCAATACCAATACCAATATTTTTCAACCATGCCAATGAGGCCTTAACAAGTTGGTTAAGGCCAAGGTGCAGAAATCAATAGGTTGTAGGCTTGAGTCACCCCTCCCCCAACTTTACGGACCAAAAAGAAAAGGAGAAATCACCAAAAAAATACACATCTGTGAAGCATCCATATCTAATTATTCAGCAGATTTCCAAAACAGCAATGTTTCCCCCCACATTAAAAAACATTCAGTAATGGAGAAAGATTAACAAGAAAGATGGTCAATAACCAAGAAATTGACAAATAGAATCTTATGTAACCAATAATAACAAAACTTTATGCACTAAAATAAATTAGTATTTCAAATAGTGTTATCAAAGGTGTTCTGGGTGTTCTCCTAGATGCTCGGCTAAGGTGAAGCGAGGCAGGGGGGGCCTAGAACATGTCCAGGTGAGGCAAATGGCAAGACACTTGCCTAAGCGAGCGCTTGGAACAAAGCAACCAGCCACTTGCTTTTTTTAAAAAAACAAATTGTTATTAGTTTTCCTAAAATATCATTAGCCTTTTGAAAATTAGCATTTTTATATTTCTTTTAAATGTATTTGCCCTTTTATTATTATAATCCACACGAGACAACCCCTCTCTTTGTTTGACGTTTCATTCACATCACATAAAATTACCATCTTTATCACCTTTGCTGCTAGTTGAAATCACAAAAATCAAACCTTAAACAAAGATATAGGCTTTCAGTTCTAGAGAGTAGGTTCAAAGCCTTCAAATTCTAGAGCAAAATAAGAGTAGATTAATGAGAGGCTAATTCAGAGGAAATAGATGAGGAAATTTAATGTTACAAATCTTGAGATGGATTTAATGATGATAATAGTGATGAGGATATTGTGGTAAACTTTGATGATGATTAGAATTAGAGCATTTTTGGATTGTGCATACATTAAAAGATATGTATTGCTTAATAATGGTTTTATTGATTGGATTGTGTGTAATGATGTAATATTTATTTATATTGATATATTTTGTAGTTACTTTTAGTTGGTTGATCCTTAATTAGTATTTTTTAACAACTTGTAAAAATATATTAATATTTCAATTAGCACTATACTTGTCTTGGGCAAGTGCCTTGTATAGTGCGTAGTGCCTCAAGCAATATGAAGTCTTAGCGTCTTAGCTCGTCTAGCACCTTTGACAACACTAATTTTCAATCTACTCAATTCATTAAATGTTTGACACTGATTTTCAAGTGAAATGTAGAATAGGTGTAAATAGGGAGGGAATCTGAAATGTTTTGGGCACTACATTCTTCTTTTTATGGCAAGAAGGGGAGTTGATGGATACCCCATGACTAGGCAACAATTAATTGCTCTCAAATATTTTGGTTATTAAAACCACAAATCAGAAAATAACACACAAAAGAACACTTGAAGTGTGGTCCAAAGAGGTGACAGAGAGTAATCAAATTGTGGCTAAAAGTGACAGGAGGAAATTAAGTTGAAACAAGCGAGATGAAAATATAGTACTAGAAAGGAATTTGTTGTCCCTTCTACTGTCAAGGAACGTGTCCTCCATTGATTATTACCAGTAATGAATCATCTTTTAGTATAAATAAATAGTTTCCATTTTCTCTATCTACTGACATTAAGAATCTAGCTGTACCTTACAGAGTTTGAGGGCAATAGAGATGATAAAGGATTTTGCCCCATTTTCCCTTTCGTGCAATATCAGCAAGATTCAATTTCTGAAAACTAAAAGAACTCTGCTAATCTTGCACTAATTCATGAAAGATGTAACCCGACTGCAACGCTTCAGAAATCACCTAATTAATGGAAATTTTGGGTAAAGCAAACAAAATGGCGCTTCGTGAAACACACCCCTTTTGCGCCATTTCGGATGGTCCTCGTCATGCACGAAACACGTTAAACATTACTTAAAATCAAAACAACACCTGCCACTATCATACAAAGCATTGGTTCTTTTCGGCATTTCTTAACCACGAAACAAAGCCAGCCCCAGAAGAATTAAACATTTCAAATAACAAACCCTAAAACATAAGAGCAGAACTCAGTGAATTGAAATTACAAATTCAACTTAGACGAGAACATTACATGTAAATCGGATCAGCGTCACCTTCACTTGCTTCAAGAACACCATTAATGGACAAGAATGTAGCCAGGAACACCATCCAGTGGCATAAAGCCATTGGGTAAAATAAATTTTGGGTGGGAAGAGAGGGATTTGAGTCTACGGTATTAAGAAAATGGATTTGAGAAGAAAGGATCGAAATATGTTGACCATGCCTAAGACAATCGTTCGCGGAAAGATATAAAAGGAGAGAGAGGGTTGAATGCGAAAGCTCTGAGCATGGAGTTTGAACTTGGTCGCAGGGCGTGTTCTGGCATCTGAGATGGTCCTCTACCCAATTGACACGGCGTCATATGTGTGCGTGCGCTCTTTCCCGAGCGATTTTGGATAGAATTAACGTGACTGAAATCACAGATAACATGAAAATATCATTATACTCCACTCCGTATAATGGGTTATATAAATTTATTT